>VYYI01001643.1:0-18302 GCA_021029175.1 Bilobella aurantiaca
TCCTTCTGTTCCTCTGCTCTTCTTCTTCCTTGCTTGTTCCCTCGTTGGGTGGTGGTGAGTCGTGCGCAGAGACGACTCCGTTACACCCTTAAGGGATGAGCCCTCAACAATTATAAGAAGTTAATTACAATTGAGCCAGTCATATTCATATCCCTGAAAATCTACCCGTCCTTGGACGGGCTAGTTAGGCTTACTAAAAGCTTGATTCTGATTGGTTGGAAATCACAGTAATGTAGGTTTCAAAGGCACATGCGTTAGGTTTATTTGTTCTATTCCCATTTTGCAGGTTATTTCGAGGCATAGATTATAGAAAGTAGTTAAGTGAATTAATTAGTTTATAAATTGAGATGTAATTGCTTCATTTCAGCAATTATTTTTTAATTAAATTTACGTTAGCCGATTTAAATGAGATGTTTTATTTAGACATTTTGTGTTTTGTAGTTGGGAAATGCGTTTCCGAAACTCTAGAAAGTGGCAAATCTGAAATGTCAAATTGACAATGTCATTTTATTCGATAACAAATATTGGAGATTAGTCTCATGTTATTGATCCTAATTAGTTAATCAATTAATTTGCAGAATAACGTAAGTATGAATTAAATGGTCGAAAGTGTCCATTCTCTTACCGTCAATACGTTCTGGAGTAGTGAGGCATGCATTTCTCGATTCCGGACACAGAAGTTATCCGAACCAGCGAAACATCGTATACGGTAAAAAGGTTTTATTGTTCTTCCTGCACGATAACATTTATGGTTAAAATAGATTGTTTAATTTGGAGTAATTGTTCGTTACAGGTCTACAAGGTCTTTATAAACGGAAAGTATCATGCGTCCCTACGATATAGTCAATTCTTGTCTCTGCACGACAAACTGGGTCAAGTTGGTGGACTCAAGAGTCAGCGACCATCATTCCCTCCTAAGAAACTGCTTCCGTTGTCCGTAACTCAGCTGGAGGATCGAAGGCTTGGACTGGAAAAGTACTTGCAAGCACGTAAGTTGTAAGGAAAGAAACACGTCAATGAAGTTCGTTTATCTTGTGACGGTTTTTGTTCAGTTGGAGGTTCAGAAGAGGTGGTGGGTTCCGACGTTTTTCGTACCTATCTTCGACATGTCCAGCACGAGTCGAGCGGGGAAGAGTTGCGAACTTGCTCCATTCACGTCTTTCTGTCAAATGGCCAGGAGAGAGTACAGGAACTGCCGTCAAATGCTCCTACGTCTACGTTACTCCGAGTAAGCGATTTGTAGCATGTAGTTGTTGTTTTAAGGCAAAGTTTACTATTAACCAAAATTATACCCTCGTGGCTCTCGAACAGTTGCTTAGGTCGCAACTATCCTTACGCTGGATTTATACTTCGTTCCTTTTCCGTTCCTGTTCCTTTTTGTGTAGGGATAATAGCGTTGTTATTTACAAATACCAAAGCAACTACGTTAAATTTTCAAACAGAGATGCAAAATAACACAAAAAAACCTTCATGAAATGGAAAGGGAACGGAAAAGGAACGAAGTATAAATCCAGCGTTAGAACAACTAGAAAATGAAGAAGGAAAACAATATTTGGTCAAATAAAGTTTTTTTTATAACTCCTGTTTAATAATGGAAAATGGAGTGATAAATGGGCTAAAATTTTTATCTTCAAACTTTTTTTGCAGATGGTAGGAGAGGATTTGGGGTTACAGCCTGATAAAATTGGATACTTTGCACTATACTTCTTTCGCCGGACTCCGAACGGTCTCTGGAAGAGTACGTTTGAATTTACCTCGATTAAAATATTAAGTTTTGCGTTTCGACCCAACTTGTAATAATTCGTTTATAATTGATGTAGTTGTGGGACGGTTAGAAGAGTACGAATGTCCATGCGTTTCCTTGAGATGGTACGGTGACGACACGCGGATAGTATTTAGGAAGGCTCGGTGGGAACCTGCCACCAACGACCTCCTGGAGGCGGATCCAGTGGGTCTCCACCTCCTCTACGTCCAAACAGTGGCAGACATCGAGTCTGGATGGATTTCTGTTGATAAAGACAAGCTGCATGCCCTTGCCGTCCTCCAAACCCAAGGGAAGAAGGGTGACTACGTTCGATTGGCCAAAACACTCAAGTTCTTCGGAGCCCTTAAGTTTCCAGATTGCTCAACCCATTTCTCCTCACCCATGACAGTCTACATTGGAAGTCGAGAAATGACCTTCATTTCGAATACACGAGAGGAACTCATTTTCAAAGTTACACGTATTAAATGCTGGAGGATCTCCTTACAACACGTACGCTTGTTTTTTTTTAAACAATTGCTTCACTTTAAGTTATTGAACTTTAAATCTTAGGATAAGGATGGAAAGATTCATTCGGAGCTATCCTTCGAATACCTCGCTGGCAAGGATAAGTTGGAGTGGTTAAGCGTTGTGTCTGATGAAGCCGTTTTGATGGGCCTTTGCCTACAGGAAGTGGTTCAGGAAATGCTGAGCAAGGAAAATTCACCGATTAAAGACATCCGTGTAAATGAATTATTTTGGAAATATAATTTACACGTCTTTAATTTTCAACATAATTATTGGTTACTGATTTACAGAAAGTATCTGGAAGTAGTTCTGACGCTGGAAGCAGCAGTAGCAGTACTGAATTAAAAATCGCTCATACTAACCAGACTGACGGACCTCGTCGCTCATCTACCGACTTTTTGGTGGGAAAACGAGGTCGTAATTCTCGAGGAAATCGAGGAGCACTTGAAAATAGCGTTTTTGCGGGCATTGGAGACGATGACCTCTAATATACGAAAACAAGTTTCAGCGCTATTCCAACCTCCAGCCAAAATCATTCTCAACGTTTCACAATCACAATCAAAGACGAACAAGTGCAACAACGCTCTTTTCTATATTGACAGTTAAGTCGCATTCAGTATTTAATAGCTTTAAATTCCACAACCATTAATAACTTCTAATTGCACTAGCACTTCGGTTAAGTTCTAAAACACTAGCGAATTGTTATTCCACTAAACTAAAGGTGATGGTTATCTTATGCAAATTATTTGAAAATAGCCAAATTGTAAAATTACGAGATTCTTTTTAAAAAAGCCTAGATTATAATTTGTATGTTTTCAAGCCTTCGGAGTTTCATTTTGAGATTTATAGAAAATTTCAGCGAGTCAGTGAGTATTGGTGCTGTTGAGTAGCGGATATTTGTCACTTTGCAAGTGCGGGTTGAAAATGCAAGGAAAGTTGGAGCAAGATAATATTTTGCAAATGCAAAGGTTTGTGACATTTCTTGATTTGTAAGCAGACTTTGCGTAATGGTGCTTAGACGGGTTCCGGCTCATTAACCTTTTTCGGGGACTCCGGCTTCTCTTCAGTAGGTTTCGGCTCATCTGGTGGGATGGCCAATACTGGAGAAGTACAATTTGGGCAACGAATTGCCTTTTTCTTGATTGACAATGCGCACTCCGGACAGTCACGCATTACTGATTCCTCTTCCTTGGCCGTGAAATAGTTCCAAGGGTAGATCACGGCGTAATAGAGAACGGCGGCAGTGATCAAGAAAGTGATGACCGTGTCGACGAATTCTCCATAAAGAAATCTGCTCGCGTTAATTTCAAAGTAATGCTGCCGAAAAGTTGGTATTTGTCCAAATACTCCAATCAAAGGCGTAATTAAGCCTTTGGTAAATGCGTTAACCACGTTACCGAAGGCAACCCCCATTATGACAGCCGTGGCCAACTGAATGAGGTTCCCTCGCATAATGAAGTCCTTGAAGCCCCCCATTCTGCAACAAGGTTAACGAATTTTTTTTTACTCTGATGTCCAAACTCGTGGCGTAAATGCGAATTTTCTGATTTTTTTTTTCTAAATTTCAGTATTCTCAATTGTTTAACATTTACAGACTTTATTTTTTAGTATTTTTAATACTCGGTTTAAAATGATCGAATTTACCTGGAAGTTTGTCGACGGAAGTTTGTAGCCGCCCGGAAAAACCCAAACTGCACTGATGCGTCTAGGGTCACAGTCTCCGGACTGTCTGGTTCCCTAAGGTGTGAAAATGGTATCGATCGCTGTTTTGGATCAATAAGAGCTCCTCCCTGCGCGTCTGCCATTTGACATGACCAAATAAGCAGGCGCAGTTCGGAGCATACATACTTTTACACACAATTTTCTAAACAGAGTGTTTTGTTTATTTTTTGTTCTAAAACACGGTTTTATTTCAAAATTGAACAGAACTAAAGGCCCTTCTGGGCCCGGTTCTGAGTTCCTAGTCTAGAAATTGTGATAAGCTCAAGATTTGTTGCATAAAATACTGCTTTCGCTTTTCCTTCAAAAGCAATGGAATGGAAGTCTCTAGTGTAGGTTTTGGGGGAAGCGTCGATTCAGCGCTTGCAGGAACTCCTAAACATCCAGATTTCCCCAAAAATCGAGACTTTGATTCAGACGCCAGAATCTACGGATTTGTACTCGCTGCAAAGATTTGAACCGTTTAAAAAATCTGATGAGTCTAATATAGTGTGATTTGAATTTCAATTTAGAAAATTACCACGGCAAGGCTAGGGGTGCTGTGGGGGAATTATTGTTCTGGGCACTTAAACTAATGGTCCTTGAGATTTTGCGCTCTTTTTCCTTTTCCGGTTTTTGACTCTGCGGAAGTGGATCGTCGAGTGCTAGGAGCTCACTTGGTGTAAATATGAAATCGAGAAGTTTTCGAACCACCATCATTACGACGAGCTAGAAATTGCATTCCAAAATTCTTTCTAATCGTTCTATTCAACGAAATTTTGAGGATTATGCTCAAGACGTTACCATAAGAGGAAAGAGGATAGCGGTAGCCTTGACCGATTTGATGATCCAGAGAAGGGACAAGCACGTGACTTGGATGAGCGTGTAGAGGTGGACGCGTATGAGGGGTACTTGGCTCAGGTAGCTATGATCGGGCTGATACTTAATTGGCATGAATAAAAGAAGGGTCCTTTGAAATAGTTCCATTTTGCGAAGTGCCGAGAAGCCCATGTAGAGGAAGACGCCGTAGAGAACGGGCATAGGTACATGGGACAGCAACGGCGTTAGGAAGATGGAGAGGCCCACGGTGGAAAAAATTAGCAAATTGGACAAGCGCTGTTCACGGACTCCGAGGAACGTTGGCTTCTCTCCTGGCGCTGCTGATTCGGAGTCAACTTTCAGCGATCCAATATTCGTCAACTGCGCAATAGATTTAGGCTTATTCATATATTCCAGTGCAATTTTTGATTAATTGCACTGGAGACCTAGTATAGCGACTGGAATAGGTCTCCAGTGCAATTGTTCATGTCGCTGGGATTCAGCGTCTTCTCGCGTTGCCCTATTTTACTTACGCTTTCAACAGTAGCGGCTACAAACCACGGGAGGCCGAATGATGAGCAAATAAGAATTAGCGCAGAGAGTACAAACAGGTCCAAATGGTAGCCAGCTCCTTTCTAAAAATTAAAAAAAAGATTAAAAAAAAAACGTTTCAAAATAGTTGCGCTTGTAAAATTTGTAGCGTGCTCAAGTAAGCAACTCACCTTTAGTTTATGGTCCTTCCTATTAATGATAACGGCAGTAATTTGCTGATCCATAAAAATGAGAATGGATGCAAGTAAGGCTGGAATAGACGCTGCAAAAATGCTCCAACTAGGATTGAGCGCCACGGGATTCACCAACCAGCCACGGTCGGAGCGCGTCGGCGCAAACTTTTCAGGCACCACTAACTTGGGCGTGTCCACTCCGATGCTCATGTCGAGGAGTGACATTGTCAAGATGGCGATGACCACGGCAAAGTCACTAACCAGGTAGCGGACGCAAGTAGGGAAGAAGGAGGACGTTCGGAAGTCTTTGAAAATGTAGGAGACGAAAAACGTTCCAGCGAAGAGGAGGAGCGACATGAGGAAAATGGAGAGGCGGCGCTCTTGTTCAAATGGCGTTAGACGGGGCACTTTGTCAGAGTCATCGTCGTCAAAATACGAGTCCTGCAATGTTTGTTTTTTAAAATTTACCCTATACTTAATTTACATAATCGCTAAAATTTCAGCCATTTTTTTTGAAAACCTACATTAGTGTTTAGTGGTTCATCGGAATCAATTTCATAGTCCCAGGCCCACGCCTTGGTCACATTTTCGGCAATTGTGATCAAATGCGTCTCATTGTCACTCGTGTCATTGGGGTCAAGCATTTTTAGAGCCGATACTGAAGGGCCGTGTCGAATTAGCATAACGTTTTTGACGGCTTCAACCATAAAAATAATGGCGACGAGCGTCGCAAAGTTCTCTTCGGTAAATCTTGTGATATAGGAGACAAAGGCGCTGGCATCGGTGGCGACAAGGATGAGCATTGTCGCCGCTACCCAAACGCCTACCCAAAATCTAAATTCCATGTAATCGAGATGGTTTGACCTAATAGTGACAAAATTAGTTTTAGGATACAATTTGATTGGTGGCAATTTTCGAAAAAAAAATGCCTACTCGCAAAAATGGACCAAGATTTTCTCAAAGACGAGGACAGGGCCAGTTGACCCGAGGATAATTAAAGGTTGACCCGAAAACAGAGCAAAAATGATGCCACAAACGCATCCGGCGACCATTGTCTCCATTGTACCCATATTGTTGTGTGTAGCGATTCCCATGAGCCCTCCAAAAGTAATCATGGGCGTGAGGCAGGCAAAGTATAGGAATAGCCAAGTGGCAAGACATTGGAGGGATATTGCATCTTTAAAATCCGATAAATACCTAAATATTTAAAATAATTAAACTGTAATTAACATTTATCATTTAACATGTAGTAATTTATCACTATTTATTTTTAAATTAAATTAAATTAAAATTAATTTTTTTTTAAATAATAACGTTAATTTTTTTTTCTATAGATCATGCTTCTTCTTGGAAAAATTTCCAAACACTTCTATTAGCTCATATTTGAAGAATTAAAGGAGTTGACAGGAATTATTCTTGTTAGTTTTCGATAAAGATCAAAATTACATTACAACTTGATATATATTTTTTAAATTTGTAGTCAATTCTTATCAAAATTTTAGCTTTAAAAACATACCATGGTATTTTTCGTTTGAGGTCATTGACAAGCCCTCCGAACAGTATTCCAGTTCGTTTGAGACCATTGTCTTCATTATCCTCATCATCGGAACAGTCACCAGAGCTCGAATGCTGGAAGTTATTTTTTTATACTTGTGAAGTTTTTGAAAAAAAAGCTTTATAGTTTGCATACTTGATCAATTGCTGGTGGTTCAATTCGAATTGAAGCGTCCCAGGCAGCCGGTGGCAGAATTGATGTCGACTGAAGGAAATTGTCAAGTCCTTCAACTATCCTGTCACGGCTCTCGGCCAAATATGCATCTTCCTTGAACTTTGGATCTGTCATAAGGGCTCCCAGGGCCCTTCCCAGTTCCACATAATCAAAGTCCGCGTTGGGCGGACCCAAGAGAAAGAAAACGAATCGCGTTGGTAGGGGTACTTCCGTGATGTTTCCAAGTACACGTGCGTCCTTGAGACGCAGGAAAGCAGCGATTGGTTTCTTCAACATGCTCATTTCACCAACCAGTATATTAGCCGACTCAGAATTCGGTGGGAGTTTCCTCATAAAATTTACATTTTTCTAAAAGAAAAAGAATCACGGCATTCATTAAATTTGATTTTTTTTATTCTAAAATTTAAAAACGTTGAAAGTCACCTTGCTGGGATCTTTGACTGGTTCGACGCGCATTGATCCCAGGCTAGGACGTCTCATAAAGTCACTCGGACGCCGTGCCACTGTAAAAAAAAAAGTGGTAGGATTTATACTTGAAACTGGATTTCTGTTTACCAACCATAAAAGTAAAGTCGTTAATTATGATAATTAATTGAGATTGTACATTTTCTTTGCTTGGTGAGGCAAGCGGGTTGAATTCCAAGCGTCGCAACGCCGCTCGGCCGCTCGTACAGATGAACGTGTCGGCGCAGGAGGGCCTGAAGGACGCGCATGCGCTCGGTGTCACCCAGAAGGCCTTCCTTGACCCAAGCATCGACAACAGTGCCGCAAGTCCTTTCCAGCGAACTCGATTTCGACGTTCAGGAGAACGGGCTGTCGCTGAAAAATGTCCTTGAGGTCGTATAGGGACTTGAGGGCCACTGTAGGGACAAAGGGCTTCGACCACCGCACACCGCGCGGCTCAACATCTTCCTCATACTTGACCCACCTAATTTAAGAATTTTAGAAATTGAGAGCCTTGTTTTGAATATCAAAGCACTGTTGTTCAAAAATGTCGTAAAACGCAATACAGAGGCCTTGAATGAAAATAAAACATTTGGATTGGAAGCGTTGTCGGAAACGCTTAGATCTTTGAATGGCACGTGCTACGAAGGGGCTTGAGCAACTTGTTGTTGGGAAACCACTTAAGAAAAAGGAAGAGACGCAATTTAGAAGTAATTAAATGCATCTCAAGGGGCTCCTACTGGAAAATTACCATTCAAAATAACACTTCAAAAACATTTTAAAACTTAGCAATTCCAATTAAGTTTAGCAAAGACAATCACATGAGTCATTTAAAAGGGCTTTTCGATTACGCCACGCCGAATCGATCTCGTGTTGAAAAAGAAACAGGATCAAGGTGGATGCGGATTGCAAAAATTATATGAACCATTAAATCTGACTTTTAAGTCTTGTTGCAAATACCATTACTTTAAAATTTGCTTATTGCATAACATTTTATTGATAATGTTACGAGGAGCGTTAACAGTATTATTTTAAAATAAGGTTATCCCGAATTGTTATTTTGTATAATTTGTAAAATATTTAAGATTTCGAAGGAGGAAGGTTTTAGAAGGAGTTTTTGCAGCTCACATTCATAAATAAAAAGAAAGAAAAAACAATGAAAGAGCGAAATGACATGAAACGCATCAATGCGCTGCAACACCCCGTATGAAAATGAAAATAATTAAAGCGCAAAAGTTGGCTGCATTTTATTAGTGAAATAATGTTTTGCACGAAACCAAGGTCAATTTTTACGATTTTTTTAACCACTTAATTTGCTGGATTTTGTACTAATTGACAATTAAAATGGCTGACCTGGCAGTTTCACGCCACTCGAGACGACCCACCCTGTCATCCGGTACGAGTTGACACATTTCACAGAACAAAGGGTACACTTCAGTACCCTCTTGGTCAAAGGTCCAGCCCGGCTCTCCCTTGTGACTACTTCCTTCCCACCGTGACTCCATGGCGTGGACCTGCGCAGAGCAAAAGAGCCGTACTTGTCAAGGGCACTCGTAAACAATATGTTCTCAACAATTCACCAACCAAGTTGACGGGAGTCGTGTTTATTTGTCCAAAGTTTTTTGTCAACTAAAGAAAACTGGAAAAGTTCTGGAAGGTCTAAAAAAGTAGAACTGATGAATCTTAATTACAACAACTACTTGACTGCGTCCTCAATTGCACATTATTTGTCACGCAGAAGTTCTCCAGTTTTTTGTCGGTCACCATTAGGAGTAGGACTAATATTTGTCCACGACTTCCCCCGCTGCTGTCCCATTCATGCGTGACCAGAAAGGAGCCCAAAGGTCACTCCCCAGTGCTTTTCCATGCAAAGTAAGCACTGGCCCCTGGCGCTGGACTTCAGAGGAAGCCGCAGGTGACCCCTGTAGTAAACTACGTGACCTGCGCTCCTGCCACCACGCCTACAACCCCAATCCTAATTGCATGACCCTAATCCCAGAAATCCCCAGTAAGATTGCTCCAGTGCCTAATAATAATCGGACGCGAAGGCCTTTCCAGAATCTCCAGAGGTGAGCTAAGAAGCCATTCATCATCCAGAACCAGTCCAGAACGGTTTTGAGGCGCCAGAAGGCATATCTGTCGAAATGTGTCCAGAGTCCAGGAGGCGCACGTAACCGCCGCACCGCAAAGGAAGATCCAAGGGATGACGATGGTTCCAGGTACCAGTGGCAAGACGTCCGCGGTTGACCGTGAATCCTGCGCCATATTTCGGTCTCCGTCTCCAAGAAATGAAACGGCGAATAGGTTAACGAGGGCAATAAGTTGCCGACATGCTCAAAATTTTCTTGACAGCATTTGCCTAGCCTAAGGTTAAAATTAACCTAATCTAAAGTTAACCTAACCTAATTTAGAATTTTCTAGTCGAGAGGACTAGACTCATTTTAAAATTATACTTTTTGCACATTACTAAAAGATAGACGTCAAAGATTTATCCTTGGAAAGATGCTGTTGCACGCCTTTTCTGAATCATGCATGCAACAACTCAATGCTAATTCAATTTGCAGAAAAAATGCATTCATTGACAGAAGCCTTTCTTAATGCTTTTTATATTATAGTTCTTGCAGAATTTGATTGTACAATAGCCCTTCCTTACATAAAATCCAAAATTTAAAAAAAAATAAAATTTCAAAATGATGATTTCTTTTACCTCAAGAAATGATCTCCAACGAAATTTGTGCTGATTTTTCAATTTGAATTCCTCTTTTCGAACCATTTTGAACAATTTTCGGCTAACTAATTGCAAAGTAGGTCCCAACTGTCACGCTTCAGCTCAATGAATGAATTGAACCATAGCTACTAATCGTGTGTTATTGAAATAATTTTTGCGTCGCGGTTGAACTTTGCAATTACTAATTGTGGTTTGTGCTATTGCATGATACACAGATTTTTTTTTCTATACCTTGAGCTCTATTGTAGAAGCGACGCTTCTCGCCAAGCGTGCAGCGCTCAGAAGTGAAAATCTGCCTCACCCACTACTCTTCGGAATCGCTCCAGCAGCGGCGTTCTCCAGCTCAAATCTGTTCCAGTACTTTCCAGCACTCAAGAAGCTTGGCCACAAATTACGATAAACAGCTCTCCGCTGAAATTTATATTTGGAAAAGCGCGTGCCTTTTGTGATTGTTTTTTATGCGTGTAGAAGGGGACGAGATGAAGTTTAATTGTCTTTAAAGGACCTCCCGTGGAAAATGGATGATAAGAAAGGTGATTTAGTAATCGTTGAAAGATACGGAGGGTGCAGTTAAAATTGTCAATTCTCTTCCCATCCTAATGAATGAAGATTTTTGGTACAGGGAGGCTGAATGAAAGATGCTCTCAGGATCACTTCTTATAAGTAATCTCCAAGAAAGACTTCTGGATGTCACTCGTCTTTTTGTTGGAGAATTAAAACAAAAGAATTTTCGCTAATTCTTTCCACTTTGTCTTAATTTTTTGCATCTTCCATTAACTTTTTGCATCTTCCATTAATTTTTTGCACGCTTTGAGCCAATGAGAGTCAAAGGGCAGTTCATTCTTGTCAGTTCAATCTGGTTCGTCGCGCTTCATTTGTGGAATGTGCCAAATTAATTCGCAGACAAAAGGAACAATACAGGTTTATCAACTTTAAAAAGTACTTCGAATTCTAAAGCTATCGTTCTTGTTCATATAGAAAAGAAAATGATTTGTCAAAAGCGTATAAGAGCACATAGTAATTAAATTTGAAGAATTGCACAAAGATCTGCCCCTGAAAATGCAGGCGAATAATTTTTGTTAAATTTTTTTGTGAATCAATGCCAATTTGTGCTTGATGTGACAAGTATGAAAGGCGAGGCGAGGCATACTTTTGATGTTTTAATTTTAGCAGAGGATAAATATGCGTGACATCAATTTGTTTCAATTGAAAAAAACGATGAGCAAAATACAAATGTCGCTGTCCTACTGATTTGTGTCAGCGGCAATTGTTTAATAAGGCCTTCCTGTCCATCCTCGTTAGCACTTAAGCAGGGCCAATTGCCCGACATTTTTTCCTGGAAGGATCAAAATTTGCAGAGCAATAAATTTCTATTGTTTCCTCTGTGCACTATTCACGGTGCGTCAATGGACGATAAGCCTCGGCAGAGATTTGAATAGAAACCTGGTCCTGTTAAAAAATGGGGATGTAAACATTTATGTTTATTGGGTTTACGTTTGCGGGAAATTTAAAATTTTGATAAACGTTTTTGTGGACGCCGACAAAGTAAGTATGGAAGTAGGGCACGATAACCGACGCTAAATAAGGGTGTAGGATAATAAGTGGTCAAGGGAAGTAAGCTCTTCTTATTTTGGATGGATTTAAAATGAATTGACGAATAGTGGAGGTACAATAGGAATTATCATGAGATGCGAGCATTCCTCATTAAAACAGTGTTTAAAAAAAAACTAGTTTTGTAAATGACAGGACTTATTTTTTACGACTCCTTTTTAACGTCGTTTCATTTTCAAATACAGGTTGATGTTAGTAGTTTTCAGCGTCATTTAATTTTTTAAATTCAAGTTAATGTTAGTAAGCATACTAGTTTTAAGCATGGTAGTTTTCAGCGTCATCCCATTTTTTAAATTCAAGTTAATGTTAGTAAACATAACTTAAGTTTTCAGCCTCATTTAAAATTTTTTAAATGGAAGTTATTTGCAACAATGCAGATACTAAAAGAACTGTCTTCAAAATTTTATTTGTAATTTACGAGAAATATTTTGGAAAAGAAAGTTGGACAAAGTTATTTAAAAATTATTAAAAGTTAGTTTAATTATTTTCTAAATTGTTTTTTTTATTTGTGTGGGAGAAGGGTAGATATTTGGAAAATGCATGTGTTCGTCCAAAATGGAGATCTGTTACATTGATAGTTAGTTAAATGTTTGTTATTATGAGATTAAAAATGTTTTAACGGAAAATGCTTCAAAGTTAATTGATTTAGAATTGATAGGATTGGAATTTTGAAAATATTTTTAAAAAATATTTTCCATCCCTTGCCTTCCCAACTTTGCTACAATTTTAAAGGGATGAGAAAAGGGAAGAGTTTTTGGAAGATAACAAGGTTGCACTGCAGCTGATTTATAAAACACTTTTTTGTAAACATTTTTTAAATATTCTTGTTTAGTTTAAAGGTTGTGTTTTAATTTTTTAAATAAGGTTAAGTTCATCTCACAGATTTTTTAGTTATTTTAAAATTGGGCTATGGCGTATCAGCAATCCGAAGACTAGAACATCTTACAATGCTTTTCCAGGTTATTAATATTTCTTTTAAACTCATTCATGCTCAAGTTTTTTAATTAGTTGGAAGTTGACATTGACAAATTACAATTGACATTCTTTTTTCAGCTTTGCCCAAGAAGTGCCGTATTTTTAAGACGAAAATCTTTTGAGATTTGCTGGAATGAGTCCAGGAGGAATTTCGGCGCATGCGTTGTGCCCGAAAAGTCTGTGTTCATATCCCAATCCAACGATATTCACTCCAATCTTGCTCTCGAAGACTGGCTGTATCGCCACGAAGATCTTCAGCAGCATCGAGTCCTATTGCTGTGGCAGAACAGCCCCACCGTGGTCATTGGACGCCATCAAAACGTCTGGACAGAAGTGGATGTTGACGAGGCAGAGCGGCGACAAGTTACGGTGGCACGGCGAAATTCAGGCGGCGGTGCCGTGTACCATGACCAAGGAAACCTCAATTGCAGCTTCTTTACCCCTAGACCTGACTACAATCGGCGGCATAATTTGGCAATCATACAGAAAGCGCTCCGGAAACTCGGTTTGCACGTCGATGTCAATTGCAAGGATGATATGATTCTAGGCGGTTCAAAGGTGCTGTTCTAAAAAAACCTTTTTTTCTCGTTTGTTGCAAACAATGACTTTACGAATATCGTTAAATAGATTTCAGGTACGGCTTCCAAGCTTGGCAAGACTGCGTATCATCACTGCACGTTACTGGTTGACTCGGATTTGAGCACGCTATCTACGCTGCTGAATCCCAAAATTGTAACTCGCTTTCTATTGGTTGATTTAGTGAGGAGTAGCTAACCAGTTACTCACATTATTCGATCACTAATTGTAACTTTACCTAATTTGTATCCTTTTTTTGTAGGATGGAATAACATCCAGAGCAACAAAGAGTAAGAAGTCTCCAGTAACGAACTTAAGTGCCTTCAATAAAGACTTAACCGTGAAGCAAGTTCTCCTGACAATTGGTCAAGAGTACTTGCGAACTGATGCAATGGGCGTTGACGGCGGTGACACGCTGGCAGCAAAGCAACGAGGCTTCCAGTTTCTAAACCCAACTGATGACTGGTTTCCAGGCCTGGACGCTATCAAGCAACACTTCAGCAGTTGGGAATGGGCCTCAGGCAAGACACCAGACTTCACTGTGACAAGATCGCTTGAATTTTTTAACGGTCTCGGGGCCAATGAAATTGAGCTCAAAGTGATCAAAGGAATCATCCAGCTTCCATCCGTAACATTTCCGATCGGTGTAAATGTTTCAGAGCAAACCGCATTTCGAAACTTTTTAAAGGACTCAGTTGAAGGAAAACGTTTCAGCCCTCAACTCTTACAATCAATCGAATGCTGGAGCCTTCAAGAAACTTTCAAAAGTTACCGGTAGGGCTTCCAATTAGCAAATTGTACCTTAATAATGTTCACTGACACTGCCGCTCGCATTTAGTAGACTAGAATAACTAAAAAAATATATAAATAATCAAGACATAGCGTCGATCATGTCCAGTTATGTCACAACGATAACGTCCATTTTTTCATGATTTTTGACCGCGGTTTTACCCAAATTGTTATGTAATATGTGTAAGTTGGACAATTACATTCGTATACAATTGGTTAAGAGTGACATTCTAGACTACTTCCTTTAACAAATTAAGTGCTAGATTATTTTACTAGAGTAAACGTTACGTTCAAACTTTTTAGTTTACGCAGTTCATATTTTTATGACATGATAACTCAAAAGCGCATGAAAGTAGCGTTTGAAGCGAGAAACTTTAGAGCTTTAGATGGCTGGATGATGATGATGCTGATGATTCCGGTTGGGATTATGTGGATTATGCTGGAGATTTTGACGGGAACGGTGCAGAACTGGAGGTGATGCACAGGAGTGAGCCAGTTCCTGCTGTAGACGCCGCAGAGCCCAGCAGTCATAAGTCTAAAAGCGATAATTAATCACGGTTTCCAGTCATTAATCTTTTGTCCAATCAAGCGTAACGAAAATTGGAAATGGGCCTTACTTTTCGTCGTAGTGGATCACTCGCCGGTGGACAGTCGCCAAGTCCCTCTCGCTGGTACAGGACTCCCTGCCGTGACGACCGTGGGCTTCCACCGTGCTCCATTAACGGCGTCCTTTTTCTATCCACCGTGAATTGGCGTAAAAGGACCTCCGCTTCCCAGAGTAACTTTTTGTATTTGAAATCAGCCTCATCCAGTAATTTGAGCTCCATTTCGGAAAACTTCCAACCCATTTGGGGTGGTTCAATTTGTTCATGGCGTGGTGGCTCGATTTGAACACGTCTTGGAGGTGGTTCGATGTGAGCAGGTCGTGGCTGTTCAACTAGAACACTCCTTGGCAACGGTGCATGACACGTTGCGGTTGATGACTGTGATTGTCTCGAACGGTTCGACTCCTGTCCTTGGCTCATGCTCAGTTCGGAGTCACCCCAAGAAAAGTCGTCAATTTCATAGACTCCGCCCTCTCCGTCCCCTTCGTCGCTAACCTCAGTTCCTTCCACTCGTTCATAGATCCTGTCAACGTCAATTTTATCAAAACTGACAGAATTTGCGTGCGGCGTCCCTCCATTTGCGATATTGGAATGGTACGGCGGTGGCGGGGGCAGTCTCTGCGGCTGACATACATTTTGTGTCAATGGAGAGGCATAGTAGTGCTTCGATTCAAAGGTGACCGTTGGAACCGAGAGCCTTCTCGGAAGAGCCGTGTTCAACACCGGAGAGTTTTGATTCGAGGAAGGAATATACTGATACCGTGAATTCTGCGCATGCGCAAGGATAGGAGTAATCTGTCTCGGCGGCGGTGGTGGAGGACGATTGTGCTGTGACTGAGCTCTAACAAGCGGAGATTCCGTTGTGGGGCGCTGATGATGGTGGTGGACTCCCGTTGTCACCACCAAACGATGTATTGGCGAATAGTTATTGAAACTGGGCGGTTGAATTCTACTAGTTTGCAAATGTGCTGCTGGAGGTAGACGAGGGCTCTGAACGAGGTCTTCAGTCGCAAAGGCCAATATTGGCCTCGGGGATTGATGGATTGGGGTTACAATTTGCTGGGGTTTAAATCTGACCGATGCTGGAGAAGCATTTGTAGAATTTAAGCGGGACAGAAACGGAGAGTCGCGGACCATGGCATGGGTCGGTGTCAAATTCGTATTGGGGAGGGTTGTTGGCGTCGTTTGGGGAAGTCGGATGATGTCGCTTTTCACGCCTTTTGGAATCGTGGTTGAGCAGTATGTCGTCTCCAGTGTCCGTTTTCGGAACGAATTTGGCGTGGGCGTGAGCCAGTAGCCCGTCGGTCCGGTCCTGATTGGCTTACCGCGAGAATTTTCTGGAAGGTCACGCTCCACGGACGATTTCCTTCGGAACAGTTTCTTGAGAAACTTGAATGGACCCTTTGCTTTGCCCGAGCGTTTCCTGGCATAACCCGTTCGGGAATCTATCTGAGCCTCAAGGCACCGTGGCCCAGTACATGAGGGAAGTGGGAAGACGTGATTGCACTGATTGAGGAGCTGGAGCGTGTCGTACGCCTTGGGAAGTTCCGAAGTTTGAATTACTGCGCCGTCTGGTAGACCTTAAGAATAAGACAAATGAATATTTACAACTCAAATTTTTATGTCGCTTGTTCAAAAAAGAAGCGGTCCAGCGCAAGGTGTACCTGGACACGGTGATAGGGGACAAGGGGGCGGAGTCGGCGTCGGCGTAAGCACGCCCTCGTCCACATCCTCATCAGTCGGAGCCCAATCGCTCAAGATCTCAGTCTCTCGGGGCTCTTCGCAAATGTTCGCGAACCGAAACTGGCCGTACGATTCCCCCGAGTGGCGATTGCTTCCGAGTGTACCCTGTCCCGAATCACCGCTCGACGACACGACCGACGTTCTCACGACCTTTGACTCCAATTCGTTCTTGACGTTGATTCTCTCAAGCTCAGCCGCTTCCTGCTGCTCCAGCTGCTGCTTGATCTTGCTCATGCGCGGTGGTTTTCGGGGGGATTCTTGTGAGGGCCTCGCCGAGGGCGAAATGAAAGAGCTCAGGATATGATGCTGGACTAACTCGGGCCGAGTGCCTCTGTTTTGGTGACATTTGGTTAGGAGGCTTGTTTTGGAGACAATGGGCGTTGAGGATATTTGAGAGGTGAACACGAGCGGTGGATGCTGGCTCTTGGGCGAGTAGCCATCGGTGGAGTAGCCAGTATCTGGGGATGACAGATTCTGCGTAAAGGACCCCATGCTGCTGCCGCCACCTAGGAGAATCGAGGTGTCGTTGCTGCACGAACTGGGCACACCAGAGCTCTGTCCATCTCCTCGCCTCCATGGCCGTGGTTTGGACACGCGCACTTTGGCCACTTGCGTCTCCATCCAGGACTTCAGTTTTGATCCAATCATAATTTCAATCTGCAAATTATCATCAATCAATCAAAAGTGATGATGATTTAGGTTAATTTTCTACTGATTGCAAATTATTCAGCCACAATTACGGAATATCGTAAAATCTTCAAAAATTACTCATCTGTAAATCAATTACTCTAATTCATTACTCCTTCGTTAGCAGCATCTTACGAAATTTTTAGTCTTTTATGATTGTCTTAACCTCTCCCAGGCTGCGGCTGTAGAGATTGCTTATTTAAGCAATTGCAATTTGTGCTGACTTTTTTAATGCGTGGTCTGGGAAGCTAATTGGGGGATCAGCTTTCTAGTCTACCGCCTCCACATAATCGCTCTTGTGTTTTTTACATTTTTAAAACAACCCCTCTGCAACAAGAAAGTTGTTTTAAATGAATAGCTTGTTTTAATTTTACGTTTTCATAAGACAAGAATGAAAGATGATTCATTGGAGGGCATTATTGGTGAAAGCGGGTGAAAGTAAGCATTTTGATTTTAAGATTCCTCCAGTGTTTCAAGAGGGGAGGGAAAGTTTTCGGGAGTAAGTTAAAGTGGAGGGTGAGTGGTTGGAGGAGGGAGGGAAATTCAAAGTGCTGGAGGATGGCTGGAGAGGCTGAATTGGATTCCGATGGAGCTGGAAGCGCGTGGGGAAAGTAGTGAAAGTACCCATTTCATTATGTCTCCCTCCATCGCTTAAACTAATAAATGACACTGCTCAGCCGAGGCAAGTCTTCATCAATTACGCGTCTCCACCGGATCCACTACAAAATGCCGCTCCAGAACAGACTGGTGGTTGAGACCAGCCTCACAGAAGCCCATTCGAAACTTTCTTGGAAAGGAAATCAATGTCTAAAGCCTTCTCGTGTCATTTGCATCATAAAGCCATTTACACAAGTTAGACAACCAGAAATTAATTAAACCATTCTCAGAACCCACAAAATATGCC
>VYYI01001644.1:0-18300 GCA_021029175.1 Bilobella aurantiaca
GCGTCTTCGAAGACCTTGGCTTTGACCTCCCTTCAGCGTCTTCCTTCCTCGCAGCGCAACCGGACTTTGACCTTGACCCCACTTCAGGTCAAATCATTTTCAGCCCCGAAACTTCTACCGAACAAACGGTGACAGCCGAGGCTGGGTCAAAGGTCACCGTGACCCAAGTGACAGGCACTTGTGGCTTCTACACCGTCCGCACCAACTTCATAGACACAAAGACGCATAAGAAGAGTCCGAGAACGCTGCCGAAGGACAAGGACGGATTCTTCGACGTTGAGGGAATGCAGGGTGATTCCTGGGACGATTCCTTTGAAGATGAGGAGGAAGACGCTGGAGAAGAGATTGAGGAAGCGATGAAGGCTGGAAGTGATAAAGAAAAAGACGTAATCGCTTCTGAGGAAATGGAGGAAGATGATTGGAGCGCAAGTGAGGAAGAAGACGCTGAAGAAGCAAAAATTACGGAAATGAAAACTGTGGGAGTGAAAAATGCACAAATGAAAATTTCCGAAGTAAATATCCCGGAAGTGAAAGCAGAAGATACAGAAACCGTTGAAGATATCGCTGAAGAAGAAAGCGATGAGTTTTCTGATTTTAGCGCTGAATTGGACACAAAGAGCGCTCAAAAAGCAGAAGCAGAATCAGTGACTGTTCAAAACCTTCCAGTCACCGAAGCAGCGCTTCCAGCCGAAGACGATTCTTGGGAAGAAAGTAAAGAAGAAGCGGAAACAGTTGAAAAGCCATCAACAGTTCAAGAAGTCGCTGCAAAAAATCCGGAAGCGATTGACGCTGAAAAGATCTCGGAAGCCAAAGTGCCTGATATTTATGCTGCAGTTAACAGAAGACGAAATCGAGGAATGGGACGCTGAAGATGACGTGAAAAGCGTCACGGACAATACAGAGACAAACAAAAGCGCTGATGCAGCTTCTGCATTATCAGATGCAGAAGACGATTGGAGTTCCGAAGAAAAACAAGATGGCGGTGTTACAAAAGATTCAGAAATCGCTGTTGCCCCTCTACAAACAATCGCTGCTGTCACTGACGCTGATGACTGGAGCAACGAAGATGAAATTAAAGTACCCTCCGATGAGATTGAACCGGAAGTAAATATTGTGACAGAAGTTCCCACCGCTGAATCGTCACCGGAAGTCAAAACCGTGACAGAAGTGCCCACCGTTGAAGTGTCACCGGAAATCAAAACCGTGGCAAAAGTACCCACCGTGGCAGAAGTACCCAGCGTGACAGAGTTTCCCACCGTGGAAGTGTCACCAGAGGTCAATGACATCGACTCCTTTGAAGATGACGCTGAAGAAACTCTAATTCCGATACCTGAAGCCGGTTCGGCTTCCGAAGTCGAACTGTTGGAACCGATTTTAGCGATCGGAGCGCCGCTGGAGAATCTGCAAGCGCTGAAAGAAAAAGAAGATTTTGATGACGCTGCTCAGAAACCAGTTGACATTCCAATTGTGGGTGACATTGGCACTGCGCCGGCGCATGATCAGATGGTCCACGACGAAGCGTCCGCCGATGAAGACTTTGAGGACTTCGATGACGATCTGTTCAAAAGCGATTCAGCTCCTCAGCAAGCAGTTAATGAAGCCGAATCAGCGAATTCTGTTCAAAACGCCAAAATCGAGCAAGATTCGCTTGGAAAGCGCGCTTTCGATTTCCTCCAATCAGAGAACTCCGGCAACTTGCCGCCGCTTCTGGACCTCAATTCGCTGAGCGAAAGCGCTAAGAACTTCGGTGACCAAATTTCCAAGGAAGTATCGGCATTTGCCGTGGAGGGTCAAAAGGTCATTGACGAGGTCAAGGCCACGCCCATCTTCCAAGAGGGTCAGAAGAAAGTTGAGGAGACGCTGAAAACCGTCGTTGAAGCAGCGATTGGACTGGGTGAGCCGGATGCAGTGGATTCCGTCGTCGATGCTGACTACGCTGTTGGTGGGTGGGAGAAGTTGACCACAGAGGAGACGGCGGGGGAGGTGGCTCTGAAGAAGGCTGGTGGGTTCGTGGGGTACATTGTCGGGGGCATGGTCGTCTGCGTCATTATCATCGTCATCGTCATATTTATCATTGAGAAGCGCGGGAAGGGCAGAGATTCAGCGCGCGATTCGCTGAGGAAAGGCGAGTACAGCGCTGATGTCGTTCCAGCCCCTGAGCCGCTTCTCACTCATCATCACACAATTACAATTGGCGACAACGAGAAAGATGTCAATATGAGATTAATCGACCACTTAATTACCAATAATTAAGTTCAATTAACAATTACTTAAATCAATTTTACCAATTATCACTCCTTCCTCTGCCGAATCTGTCACCTACCGTCTGGTCATCTGCTAAACTCAAATTTTTTCGATTTTATTTTCATCAATTTTCTAGGGTGAACACAGTAAAGAAACTCAACGAATTCAAATTCAACACACAGAATTTAATGTAGAATTTAATTAATATAGCTCTTAGAGTTTAGCTGATGACCACATGGTAGCTTTACGTAATAAAAAAAATTTTAAAATAAAAATAACTTCCAAAATACTCCAAAACGCTTCTTTTATGTTCTTTCATTTTCCAAGAATTTTTCTCTAAACATTGTTTTATTATTGTACTTGCGTGTACACAGCCCCTGCCGGTTAATTAGTGAATTATTTAAATTAAGTAGTGAACTAATTATAATGATGATTTTTGTAGTCGAAGGTTTAGGTCACCGTTGAGTTAATTTTTGAGAGTAGCGTTAATTCCCCGTGTGGTCATCTGATAAACCTAAAATCTTGAATTTCAACTATTCCCATCCTTTCATTTCTACCTCCTTGGATATGTAAAATTTGGTGCGTGGGAAATAAATTCAAAATTGGAAAGTAGTAGATGACCACACGGTAGTTGAGAAAGCACCTTAGAAATCTAATTTCACAAGTTAGAAAGTGAAGGCTGGGAGTTCTAGTAATAGGAGAGAAAATGAGCCTCCTTGGCTTACGTATCTTAGCACTTCAGGTAAAGCCTAGTGCTAATTAGTCTTTAATTAGCTAATTAACTAATGTACTAGAGTGTTGTTAATTATTAAAGTTAGTTAGTTAATATGTTACTAAAGATTAACTCTGTTGCTGATATGTGTGTTGGATGAGTCCCCTTGGGGAAAACCTTGACGAATGAGTTGTAGGCGGAGAGGGAGAGGTCAATTCATAAGTAAGCCTTGTGCAGTCGTAGGAGGGAGAGGGGGAGGGGCAGTAGAAAGAGGGGGCGGAGCAAAGGGCCCCCCATACTCGCAGCGTTGATGTCCCAGCGTTCTCGGCCGCAACGACTTGGAACTACAAATAGTCAATTAGCAACAATTAACTTTAATTAAATGAGCAATTAACGAAAGTTACACTCATAAAAACGCAGCATCACAACACTACCGTCTAGTCAATTGCTAAACTCTAACATTTGGAACTTCTCATTCTCTGAAATTTCCACGTTTAAGTAGGAGGAAATTGCGGAAATTAATAAGTTTCAAATGAACAAAAAAAAATCAATAAATGGAAAGAAATGTTACAGAAAGGGGTGGACAATCATGTAATTCAAAATTTTAGATTTAGAAGATGACCCGAAGGTCATCTCCTAAATCTTCTAAATTGCTGTAATAGATGTTTGAGTCGACCTAAGAATGTGGCTGCTGTTTGCTTACGAGATGCTGTGCCTGGAGCGATGAGTGGAATGAATTCGTTCCAGAAGGCGCATGCCTGTGTCCGTGGCCCCCGCCCTGTGCCGCCTGTGTCTGTGTCGAGTATGAAGTAGTTTGGTGTTTGGCGGGTGTAGAGGGGCCAATCTTCCTCCTCCTCCTCACTGACGGGGCTCCTAGAAAAAGGCGGGAAATTCAAAAGAGCCCAATCAGTTCCGGGGACTTATTTGTCTAGGAGACTGCATTTCCGGAAGGAAGAGAAAGTGCCTTGAAGCGAAAGCAAGAGAAAGGAGAGAAAGTAACATGCGAGAGAAAGGGAGAGAAAGTCAGTCGAAGCCCTTCGTTCCCAAGGACCCACCGGAGGAGCCACTTACCCTTTTCAAACTTCCCGCCAAAAGTCCCCTTAGCACATACCTGATGGCCCGCTTGACCCTTGACCTCCTCGTTAGTCGTCGCCGAGGCGAGAGTGGAGGTGAGAAATGTTGCTGGGGTGTTAAATGTGATTAATTGAGTTGGTGAAAGTGGAGAAAGTAGAAAGTCTCCATTCAAGTCAGGTAGGAGGGGCGGGGTAATTGCTTTCTAGCACGGCACAACTTCCACATGTACAGAGCCTTTCTCAACAGCCTCTCTCACCGGAAATTAACAACTTTTGACAAACTGCTTAATTGTCTTGCGCTATATTCCTTGTTAAACTAAAAATTCTGCCAGGAGCCTCGTTAATTTGCATATGGCTCAGTAGAGCCTTGTGTTGTTGTTGGCTGTACTTTCGCTACTTATGAAAGGCTCTGTACTTTTAGTGGGGATGTGGTGGGGAGGGCTGTGCAGAGCGAAAGAAGCATAAAGGAGCGACTGACCCTGTGGCAGCGAACCTCACGAAATGTCTCATGACGCGGCGGGAAAGTTCAATTTCGGCCACGGTGTGGTTCGCCGTGGATCGCAGCGGATGTCCGAAGACGTACTCCACCTCCTCGCCGTGAATCACGCCCATCCACTCTCCCCAAGGATTAGAACTTGTTCTCTAAAATGCAATTAGGAAATCTAGAATCCAGAAGGCCTTCAACAGTGGCGCACAACTCTGAAAAGAGCTTACATGGGTGAAATAGTAGTAGTAGACAGGGACGTTGTGAGCAGAGTACGCTTCGGCAAAATAATTGGTAGGACACACGAAAAAAGTGTCACCTGCAAAAGTCAAAAATGCATTTTACATTACAAACGAAGAAAAAACGATTAATGAAAAAGAACTTAATTGCTTTTTAATTACAATTAATTAGGAAAATCGCCAAAACTAATAATTACCCGCCACATCATTGATGAGATCGGCGTTCTTGCATTCATCCCCCACGTCATCCCAATGCGTGTACTGAAAGCATCAATTCATCTATTAAACAAGTGGAAGCTATTTTATGCGTTTGTTTAGTCCGTCCGTCTGCCCACTATTTGGTTCAAAGGCGGCTGGAGCGACCGCAAATCTCTTAACAGATTTGAAGCCATTTGATGACCTCATAATTTGAGTGTCGCATTGGGTAGACCAGAAGCGACCATTAAGGGGTCAAATAGTGTCCGAAAGTGTATTCAACTTGTCCTTATTTTTTCCCGAATTCGAAATTGATAAGCGTCTCAGACCCTTAGCTGGTCTCTAAGGGTCTCTAGTGGGTACTTTTTATTTCAAAGTTAACATCTTTGTCTACTTTTTCATAAAATGAGAAACGGGAAGGGTCACGTAATTCTAAGTCACTTCTAAGTCACTGAAGTTCCATTAAAGAGTCTTTCGCTACTTTCTAGAATCCGTTTTTATCACGATTTACTCTTTTCAAATTCCTTCTACGTTTTGTCTGTTCGATTTTGCTTTCTTAAATTGTTCATTTCTTAATTTGTTCATTTCTTAATTTGTGTGACGCCAAATGTGAAGGTTATGTGAAAGTTTGTTGTAACCTGAAACATGATGGCTTCCTTTTCCAATTCCGTTCTATTTGGAAACATGAGTGTGATGATCTCAAGGAATTTTTGACGAGACAGGCAGCTCGAGCACGTCCTTATTGAAGTCACTCAAGAAGTCGTACAAGACAAAGTACGTGCCTAAATGCAATAAAATAAGACCCATGTAATACACACAATCCATTACCCTAAAGTTCCGCTCTAGCGCTCAACCTCGGCACCTATTCCCTCTTATCCCCTCAACATACCCACAACCTATGGCTAATACATCTAAAATTCTAAATAGCCCTCTACTCGCGAACTTACGAAGAGCAATGAAATAAAATGCGGTGAAAGTTGGCTTTCACTCGCCGCGGAATCACCTTTCACCATACTTTCCCCAAATAACTTCTCAAATTATTCGATTTGAAACCCAGCTCTGAATTCAAATGGACTCTAACTAAATTCAGTAGAGGCTCTTAAGGGTCTCAATCCAATTCAAATGGTAACAGGCCCTGAAAAATGCATCAATTATTCAAACTTTCCCTCCCAAAAAAAGAGGCGGAAATCTCAAAAGAGGAGGAAATCTCTTAAAATAAAGAGAAAATCTCTGGAAAAGAGAGAAAATCGCTCCCAAACAGCCTAATCTCAGATTCATTCCTCGCCTAATGGCTCGGAGAAAGTAATCAGCCTCCAACCGAAGATTTGGACCAAAAAAAAATGAAGGATTTGAGAAAGATTGCCCTGGAAAGGAGATGCAAAGTTTTTGGCCAAGTTTGTGTGTGTCATTAGTTGACATAGGGAGGGATTAGGAAGGACTTTCTTCTTCGCTTTCTCTTTCTGCTTTCTCTTTTTTGCTTTCTCTTTTTAGCTTCTGGTGGGATTTCCCTGCTCCAGCCTCCAGCGCTTTCTTCTTTTCCATTTGGACGGAATCCAATGCAGTTTCCGGCGCTCTCCCTTCCTTTCTCTTTTGTTCTTAACCTTCCAAAATGCATATTGATTTTTAGTATCCTCCTCTTACCTTCTTTTCGCAAAACACAAACACCTTTCTCTCCTTTCTCCTCAGGAGAAAGCCTCAAAATTACCCTTTTGACACCACCATTCAAATTATGGGAGAAACTATAATGGATCCCGGACATAATTGACACAAAATCCATTTTCATAACCTAAACCTTAACCTAACCCTTTTTAAAGCCTCGGCCTTATCTCCCCTCATCATAAAGTAGATTGCGCCGCTATCATAAAAGCAGCTTAGAAACTCATTTCAGATGACTATCATTTGGCAATTAAAAAGGAAATGATAGCTAGGGAGAAAGTTAAACCTAATCCTTAAGGATGTCCTTGAAACCTGAGAAACCGGGTTTAGGTTAACCTGACTTTTCATTTTAAGTATTTTCTGTAAGGGTAGCCGACTCGGTTAGAGTTGTGCGCGGAATTTCGGCGGTAAGTGGAAACAATTTAGCGTAGCAATTTATGCATTAGGTTATGTAATGATTTGGGTCAGAATTTGTCCAATTTGTAGTTTTGATTTGAGGTAGTTGAGTATGTTTTGTGTGCAATTTGTTATGATGGATGAATGTGATTGGTTCCATTTCCGGTCACGCACGGAACTTTCCCTTTCAAATTACACCCTCCTACCGTTCCTCTCTCAATTAGGCTAAGTGACAGAAGGGGCTGAAATCACATAACCTAAAAAGTTAGATTTTAGGTTAATTTTTAACCTGAAACTCAACTTGACCTCACCTTCGTTCTTGTTGGAGCCCAGCATCACCTCCGTCTTCTTGAAGTCACCCTCCCGCAACATCTCGTGGGGATGGCGGGGGAGAAAGGTGCCGTCGATGGTGGGGGCGGAGGGGAAGGCGAGGATGCTGCGATAGGAATTCCATTGCAAGGTGGAGATGTTGGAGGCGGGTGTGTCGCGGAGGCAGGCCACGCCCTCGGCTAGTGTCTAAAACGTTAGTTATAGTTTTTAGGTTAACCGCTTTACAGGATTGTGCACATTTTTAAAAATTCTTGGGTGAAGTAACTATTTTGTAAATTTAAACAGAAAATAAGTTTGGAAAAGGTTTTAAAACTAAATCAAATGTTTAGGATGCATCATTGCGCCAAACTACCCTCCAGCATTCTACTGCTTTTATGGTTAGATATCCTGAAAGTAGAATGTAGGGTTGCACTTTCACATCAATTTCAAAAGTGTACTGTGCTCAATCCTCCAATCCAATCTGGATTTTAGGTTTTAAGCTTTTGGCAGATGGAAAAGTCGCACGATAGAATTAAATTTGACTCATGACCTACATTGTAACCTGCACCTGCGTTGCTTGGGGTCACTTTGAGAGGTGCTAATAAGAAATGCTCTGTACATGGGTCTTACCCGTGTGTCGTTGCAGCCACAGTCCCGTATGAGGTCGATTGCTATGGTCTTGGCATCCTGGGCGGACATAACACTCCAGGGAGCATTAATGGTTCCGCTCTGCATAATTCCCCTCCGAAGAAGATGCCGAGAAATTGGAGAAAGCAAGTGAAAGGAAACACGACCCACCTGACACAGCACAAAGTTCAAAGTATCACAGATCACATTTCCAATTCCATATCCATTTCCTTATCGCAAATTCACTCTGAATGACGTTTTTTTTTCAGAAAAAGAGAAAGCAAATTTTACCGCCGGCACTTTCTCCAAAGAGAGTCACAGACTCGGGGTCTCCGCCCATGCGCAGAGCGTTGTCACGAATCCACTCCATTGCCACCACTTGGTCGTACAGCCCCTGGTTACCTGTCAATTTCAATTAAGCACTTTCGGGGTCATCAATGTCATTAGTGCAAACCACTTAAGCCCTCACAACCTCAAAACTAGGCCAACTAATTGCCACTTCATAGATCCCCATTTATAAGTTCCGAATGAAAACATGTACAGAGCCTTTCTTTTGTCATGTAGCAAAAGGAGAAAGGTCACTGGACAAGTCTATTCGTATACAGAGCGTTTGTAGTGTAGCAAAAAGAGAAAATCCACCAGACAACTTTACACCTGTACAGAGCATTTCTTTTGTCCTGCATCCAAAAGAGAAAGTCGAAATTTCTTAGCAAGAAAGCTATGACTTGAAAGCATCAATTTGTCACCGCCGGGCACCTACTTTTCATGTACCTCTTGGTGAAAGCTTCTAGATTTTATCGCGCAGTTGTTGATTTACAACTACGCTTACTTTCCCGTACTTTCTCTTTTTGCGTCGAATTTAAAAATGCTCTGTATTTTATTTCAAACCTTCAAATTTTTTAACCAAATCGTGACATTTACTATTGATATCCAGTTGCACGTGGTTGACAAACTCAGTATATAATTTCACTTCATAACATATTCGTTGGGATTGTTTAGTTTTCCTGTGACTTTCTCCTTTTGTAGAGAAAATATAGCATTTATAAATCTGTAAATATAAACTATTCAACTACAGCTACTTAAGATCACTAATTGCCCTAGGGTGAAAAATATTGAAGATTTTTAGTTTTCCTGACTTTCTCTCCTGAGCATGTCATACAAAAAAGGCTCTGTACTAAAGCAAGGTATGAATTAAGCCGTGAAATTAAGTGTTATTCAAATATGTGGGGCACTCTAAATGTAAATATAATTATAATGTGATATGGTGAAAAAATAGGTGAGGTAGAGCTTAGTAAACGCGCTATTTGTTACTATTTGACACATTTAAAGAGTGCGCAAACATTTAAATATTCGATATATTTAATTATTCCACACTCCGCGCACTTGCCACCCACTTGCGCGTAGAGCGGTTAAATTTAAAAATTATATATGTGGAGACGTTGAGTAACAGGAGACGAGGTCGTTTGGCCTCATTTGAATGATAGAGAGGAATTGATTTCTAATTAATTCATTTCAAATCGATTTCCCTTCACCAATTTTTCCCTGCCGCAAAACAGCAAAAGCGTGACGAGAAAGCGGATACTTTTTTTTTCATGAAGAAAGTGAAGGACACAACCTTAGGAGTTGGGCGCCGCACTAAAAGTCGCCGAGTGGAAATTGATGGAGTGATAAGTGGGGAAACTGATGAATTGCCATTAGAAGTTATTGGCTCAATCCTTACAACCTAAATTCATGCTAAAACCTACAACACAACCTAAAACCTTCCCTTAACCTAAAAGAGACTCAAGTAAGGGAACCGTGGCGGAGTTGCGGGTGCAGTGCATTTCTCAAGGTCAGTTCATAAATTATAGAGGGTGGATTGGGACGGTGTCAATCAGCAAGTGACCTTATCAATCCCACTTACAGTGAGCTCGAGCATTTAAATTTTTTAGTACCGTCTGAACAGAGGGGACTCGGAGTGAAAGTTGGGGCTCGCTTTCTCTTTGGTACTAAATTGAAACTTAAGAGAGACTTGAGGGGCTAAAAATAAAATTTCACAGCTCCAAACTAACTCTGTTAAATTAAGTGGAACCTTGTTGTGCTCCAAGTACAGAGCATTTCTTATGTGCTGAGAAAGAGAAAGTGAAAAAGAGAAAGTAAACAAAAACTTCACTGTAGAACTAAATTCTAAAATTCTGAATGCAATCTAAAAACTTCCTCAGTTGCCCTAGGGTGAAAAAATGAAGATTTTCTTTTCAAGGACGAATTTCCTAACTTTCTCTTTTTGGAAACATAAGAAAACGCCCTGTAAGAAATAATTCTTAAGCCCAAGCTACAACTCGAAATGTTTCAAATTGGTTTACACCTTGCTTTCTCCTGGAGAAAGTAAGCTTATTAAAAAAAGAGAATTTTGGTTTACCTGGAGCCTCCTACATTGCCCGTGTACAAGAAACCAAAGGCTCCTACGCGGTAATTTACGGTAGCCACAATGACATCGTTTTCCGCTGAAAGCACATCAGCGTTGTACACCTCCAGCGTACTTGTCCCCGCCATGTAGCCACCACCTGAAAAAAACAACCAATCACATTGCAGGAATTCAAATTCCTCAAAAATAACCAATCAGATTCCAGGAATCCAACTTCCTGAAAATCAACCAATCAGATTACCGGAATCTAACTTCCTGAAAATCTATGAATCAGATTCCTGGAATCCACTCTTCGACTAGTCGCTAGCTAATTGTAATTAAAAATAGGTGTGGCAATTAGCTAATTGTAATTAGAATTGTATTTAGATTACCGTAGAGCCAGATGAGAATTGGAAGGCCTTGGAAGGTGTCCAAATTGTTATTGTTCTTGAGATGCAATTTCATTTTCGTGAGGCCACTCTTGGGCACCCAGAGATTGAGGTAGAGGCAGTCTTCAGAGATGTTCGTGTTCGGGTTCCACATCTCCTCTGATGACAGCCAATCAAAATCAAGCTTTAAAAACAAGCATTGTGCGCCGTACAGGCAAACAAACTTACCGCCATTGAAGTTCGGGAAGTTTTCATAGCGCTCTTGTACGCAACTATTGGGCAATTTGAGGGCATCCAGCCTTCCTGTCCAGCCCTTCAAGGGTACAGGCTTCTTGAAACGGAGGTCTCCGATAGGGGGCTCTGCAAAGGGTACTCCGTAGTAGACGTACACTTCCTTGCCAAGGACAGTCCTTCGGAGGCCCCTTAAGTTCCCCGTGGTTGTCTGAATCAGCGTCTCCCGGAAATGTCGCTCGTGGTGACCACCGTGGCCGCCACCGTTGGTCGGCGCCTCGTCGTAGGCCAGGACTCTCGTCTTCTTTGAAGTGTTGGTCCGTATGAAGGTCTGGCCATACTGAGGGGCACCAAGGGTCAAAAGGGCCCCCTCCACGGCCAGGAACATGACAATGGAGGCCCATTTAAAAGTCGTGTAGTTCATTTTCTGTTTACTTCGTTTTGAGGCCCAAGGTCAAGGGTCGGATGAGGTCAAGGGTCAATCCTCGATCCATTGAACCTTAACGAAAAAAAACATTTTGCTAAAAAAAGAAAATTTTCTGCATAAAAAAGCACCCGGGACATAAACGTATTCATAGAGTTATTAGTCATGCTTCAAGTGCTTCCATGCTTTGACGGAGAAAGCACACACAAAAACTGTAAACATTTTCACGGAGAAAGTATCAAGAAAATTCTAAATATGTTTTCATGGAGAAAGCATCCGAAAATTTCTGCTTTATTTTGGAATGCGTCGCCGTTGACAAAGTTTTGAATAAAGGAAGTGATACGTGATCTACGTGTTTTTAATAGGCACATATCACCTGGGTTCAAAGGGCTCATGTAAAAAAAGTGCGTAAGGGCTCTAATTTGGGGTTGCTAGGCAACCTGCGTCGGGAATGTTATTGAAGGCCGAAAAAGTTACTCTTCTCACCTCCATTGAAAGGGCGGCGTTTTGTTGAGGTGGAAACTTTTTTAATTTAAGTGCCACTTGCGTTTGCCTCTCTTACAACTTCCGCCACTGGCTTCGGAGCACTGTTTTTCAATTTCACTAGTGAAGTGCTTCCAAAAATAAAGTTTAATTTGAGAGCTCTTCAAAAACAGTCAATATGAGGCGTGGGCAGAGGGACTCTTCAATTGAATGAAATCTCCTTTTTTTTCGTCAAATTAAAAGAAGCACTGGTATTCCATTCAATTTTTTGTGCAACCTAAATTAGGTGAAAATAATCCTAAATTAGGTTTAAATTACGTAAATTCTGAGAAAATGAGTCTAAATTGGAAAAATAACCCTAAATTGGAAAGAAAAAAGCCTAAATTCGCTGAAAATAAGCGTAACTGAGGTGAAAATAAATCTTTTTTGTTCTTCTTTTACACCTTAATTGCAACTAGAGAGTGACTACCCACATCTTAAGGACACAATGCAGTGAATCCTCCTAATTAGCGCTCTTAAACTCCGCCTAATTGCTCCGTTAAGATACTTCCAATTCCAGGAAGACAACTTGTGAGGAAGCTCCTCTTTGAATACTAATTAATTCCCGCCACCCTACTCCTTCACACCTACAAATTTCCGTTAATAAAAGGAAGAATTCAGCGATTGCAATGAGCGATTCAGCGATTCGTGTGTCCTTGTGTCCATGCCTAATGGCCCTTAAGGTCCCTTAACTGGCTTAAGTCCAATTTCTGGAAGAAGGGCCTCCCGGGAGAGGTAGTTAATAATTCCTTTTCATTAGAGCGAGTGGCCAAAGCCCTTACAACGTCTCCGACAAGCGCAAGTTCAAAAGTCGAATTGCAATTGAGGGCTGGAAGGGTAGCGTAAAGCTCCTTTTTTGGAGGGAGGGCTTAAGCAGCGTATTACTTGAGCGCTTTCGAATTGAATCATCAAATATTCAGAACGCAGCACAGGAGGAGGCAGGAGAGACAGGGAAATCAATCACAATGGGAAAAACAAGGTTATCAAATGCATCGCACAGGCAAATACAAAGAGACAAAAACAGCGCAAACACGCTCAAAAAAAACCAAAATTTATTTCCCGTCAAAGTTCAAAAGCGTCAAATTAAAGTCGAATTCCATTGCGAAAATCACTTGCGAATCCTTTCACGCCATCTAATTTTTATTCTTTTTCGTTCCACTACAAATGTACGTTCTTCAGATACATCCTGGATCATTGAAGACATTGTTTCAAATAAAGGATAATTTTGGTTTTAAGTTTATGGGAAATGCTATATCAGTGATTTTCCTTCACGCCATCTAATTTTTTTACTATTTCATTCCAGGACAATTCGAGTCGTTTAGTTATTTAGTACCTTAAATTTATGTATTTAAAAATATTGTTCTGAAATAAAACTGCAATTTACAGTTGCGATTACGACAGTTTCAAAAAGCGTTTTCCTTCACGCCATCTAATTTTTATTCTCGTTGATTCCGAGGCAAAATGAACATAATATTTTGACGTTGTCGCGGATTGCTTAAAAATTGGCAAGTGAAATGTGGCTAAATGTTAAGTAATTTTTAGCTGAGTTTTTACATAAAAAAAAGTGTCTAAAAAATAAGAATGTGTGTAATAAATACATGGGTTCGAAATTTCGGAAAGTACTGCAAAATATTTTTTCTTCTACTTTTTCTAAATTGCGAATTGAAGTTGTTTTAGAAAAAGATTGAGGCTGACTGGCCTCGTTAAGCTTCCTTAGAAATGCCTCTATCACTGCCTTGGATTGAGGACTTGAATTAATCTTCTACTTGCTTTTCTCCAGACATTTTCCAGCTTTCTCTCTAAATTACACTTTCTCCACGACGAATCTTGGCATCGGAAGAGGGAAAAGAGGAAGAAAAAAGGTAATGTGAGGATTTTGAGGAATTAAGACTTTCTCCATCTATTTACCCAGGTTGCAAGGAAGTGATGCTAAGGTTGCTTTTCCAATTAGAAATAAAGCAATAGAGTATCTGAGCAAAATTAGCTTTTACTTTCTCACCTGCTCTTCACCTCGCTTCCAGCGTTCAGCGTTGGGGCCTGGAGACGATTTCCTTAATTTAGCAACTAACTAAACTCCCCGGAGAAGTGCGTCCTCTCCCCTCCGTCTTGTGCTTGGGATTGGAGAAAGTCTTTTGGAATTTGGCGGAGAAAGCAAAAAGAAACTTCGACTCACTTTCTTGCCTCCTCCAGTGCATGCGTTCACCTCACAACATTTCTCTTACCTGTCCCACCAAATCCCACCAAAAACCCACCTTACTCCCTTCAAACCTCCTTCCACTTCCCTCTTCTCAAAAACTTCCATTAATTAGAGTACTTCAATCCAATCACATTTCCACCACCGATATCATTTCTCCAAACTTAAATCGATTTAAAAATACTTCTAAACAAACTTTTAGCATTGACGCCAGTGAGAAAATTATGTCTCTTATGCCCAGAAAACTGGAAAATTTGGAGTTACGCCTCTATTGTTTTCGGATTTGTTTTGTTACCGACGTGTAATTTGTGTAATTTATACATATAAAATCCGTATTTTGTGTGATTTTCCGCCGTGTGTTCCTCTAACGGCAAAAAATCTTACCGTAAAATTGCTTTTCAATGCCTAATATGCGAGTATATCTTCAAAGTAATTAGAGCTTGATTTAAAAAAATGTTGTCAGCTTTTTTAACTTCTTTTTTCTTGAGTAGTACAACAAACCTCTCAGCACAGGGGGACCTCAAGTTGACTTCGTGCACACTTTCTATATTAGATATTCAATTTAAATTATGTGGTTTTTACATTCTTGTTTTTTCAATAAAATTTTCTATTTAGACTACTTGAAAGGCTGTAGCTTTAATACTGTCCTTGGACGGGGTGTTTTGGCTCATTTTAATCTATTGATTTATATACGTTTATATACAAATATCTATTTAATTCTTATTTAGCATTTAGGCTTTCTCAATTTCGGTTTCTAAAATTATTTAATGTTTGAACGAAGTAAGGGGACTGATTTGATGCTTTTGATTTTTTTAAATGTCGTGGATTGAAGGTGAAGATCGACGTGACACAGGCAAACTATTGATTTCCAAAGTCAAAGTTCTAGGGCATAATTGCGACTTATTGCCAAAAAAATAGGTTTAGTTAAGGTTTAGAGGTTGGAGTGGAGGTCAAGGGGTAGCAGAAGCCCTTGTTCACACAGGTTCAGTCTCAAGGGCTCTTTTAAGGGTTCTTGGGAAGTTGTGCAAGTGATCAGAAACGTGATGAAACGCTTTTTTCTGATGATTGGCAAGGGAGAAAGTTCTCTGAGACTTGCCGATAAACTGGGAAAGAAAGTTGTTTACACTGGAATCCCAACTCCATTTTCAAAGTAAAGACTCGCGGCAAAAAAAAAAGTCTGTTCAAACCTGTTCAAACGAGCTTGGAAATTCTGCACGAGGCAGAAAGCCAATGCCCCGTCCTTAACAAAAATGTATCAAAATTTTGGAAACCAAAATGAAAAGTGTAGTGGGTGGAAACACCTCTTAAGAACAATAGCTACAATGAAAAGAGAAAGTTAAAATTAACTTTCACTTTTAGAAAGCAAATATTTTAAATTAAAACCTCAACTTTTAATTACCTAAAAGCTCAGTTATGCAGTTGCTCTATTTTTAAGGAAATGGAAATTTTCTTAGCATTTTCCTATTTTCACTTCTCGACTTTCTCCAGCTTTCTCCAGCATTTAGTCCAGCTCCTGTCACCTCTTGGCGCTGCTATCAAAAGCCATTGTGAAAGTTGCGTTTCTTTTTCGCTAGGTGAAAGTAATATCAATCTAAGTGTAACAAAGCTTCTCGAAAAGCCGTATTTTATTAGGAGGGCTTTGGGAGTTGCCGTGTTATTAGAGCGACTGCTCGTAAAGCTAAATTTTGTAAATGAGATAGTTGTGCTAAATAATTTTCTATTCACAGAATTGTCACTTCCTCTTTTTCACAATTTCCTTTTTTGAAAAACCGGAACTTTCACCGGAGGAGAAAGGAATTAAATTCCTTTCACTTTCCAAAATCAAATTTTGTCTCCCCAAAAGCACGTCCCATTCATCTCCATCAGCCAAATCTCCATTGAGACACTTAAATTACGTAAATCCATCAATCTCTCTTTCATATTGCGTTGTTGACGGAACGGAAAGACACGTTTTGTACAGAGCCTTTTTTTGTTATCTCCCATGACGAAAAAAAAAGGCCGGGATCTAAAAGTCACTATTACAACAAATCTATGAGCTATTAAACATTTTTACCAAGAATTGCATATACTTATTGCATAGACTCTTTCTTGAACGAGGTCTAGATTTTCAAACTTTCACTTTTTGTGCACTGGAGCTTTTTTGTTGTTGAAGAAACGCTCTGTACATCAAGAGGCGATTGTGTCATATCGTGGCCTTAGAAATAGTTGCTATTCATATGGGCTTACGTCATGTTTCATTTGCATAAGATCAGCAGGATTTAAATGTTAGAGTGGGACACAGTGCGGCCAATGTCAGAATTTTGTCTCACTTTTTTCGCTCGGTATTTTTACAAAATAAATTAAATACAACTTTTATAATTTTTAAAAACTTTCGAATTTTTTTGGCTGAGATATGACCAAAAACCGAGAATTTCAACAATTTTTTAAATCCGTTGTTTTGAAATTTTTTCGAATTTGCTCGATTGCATCGTTTTCAGCATACAAACAAACCTCTAACTACTATATTTCAGATTTTTAGAACAAAAAATGACGAAGTTAGGAGGCGAAAACAGATTTTTCGCGTCCATTTTGAAAAATCGTAGCGGGGATTACCAAGAGGAATTTCAAAATTCCTGAAACGTCATTTTACTTCATTTCCCTTGTTGTTTATGGGAAATTTTTTCAAAACTTCGAAAATCCTCTTGAAAATTGAGATATAAAGCATAATCAAGACGAATGAAAGCATGAGGCGATATTGTATGCAAAATCTACAAACACTGAGAACAACATTTCTCAAGCAAAAAAAAATCAAAAAATTGTTTTCATTATTTTTAATATATTTTATCAAAAAAAACGGACGAAAAAAAGTGAAACAAAATTCTGACTTGGCCGCACTGTGTGGGAGTAGGGAGGACTTAATTTCACATTCCTCTTTGATCTACTCAAGATGAGGCCACTTTGGTGTTAATCCATTCATTCCCCGCCTTTTAAGTCCCCTCGCCCTTCGCATCTAATTTGAGGCACAAAGTAACTTTTGGAAATTTCCTTCTATGGATTAATGCAAAATACAGAGACTTTTTTTATGTCCAGTACAAAAAGAGAAAGTCCGAAAAACTAGCAATTCAACAACAAACTCACGTTAGAGAACTTTACGTGAATGCACCCCTAAAATTTTTTTTAGATTATAGTTCGCATTATTATTATAAGCAGTTATTATTGTAAACCGACATTTACTTTCACTCACATTCTCTTTGTAACTGTACTTAAGAAAGGCTCTGTATTCCAAGTCCCCACTCTTCAGCCAATTAGAGTATCGGGTGGTGGTGGTAGCCCTTTGCTACCTATTTTTAAAGTCTTAATTAGCTCACGGGAGGTGTGGCTGGAGATCAAAGGCTTTTTGGCCGCCTTTTGGCTACACAGGAAGCAGTAGGGGGCTTTTCATTTAAATAAAAAAACATGCCTATTTTGTTTTCGATAATATTTCTCTCCATTATGAACAAAAATATGAAACATGTACAAACTTAAGGTTTAAAAAATCAAAATTATGAAGCAATTACGAATTCAATTTCGAATTTTCACTACGCTCTGTTACACATTTTTATAATTTGCAAAATTTCACTTTTTACGATTCCCTTTTTTTCGGAAGAAGAATGTAATTTGTGTAGCCACCAAAGGTAGATTTGATTTATACAAATGTGCTTTCACTTTTGCACAAATCTGCTTTCTCCTATGCAAAGCATGAGCAGCGCTAACACTGTTATTTTCTTCATCTTCAAAGTCAATTTCCTACTGTGTGAATTTCGGATTTGAAGTTATAGTGCATCAGGTGAATTTGCCTTATCAATTATTCAAAATCCAAACAAGGCGTGCTAGCATGGCGGAGGGCATTAAAGACCGATTTCTTTCACTTTCACACGGCACTTGTCCCTTGAGGGCCCCTCCGTGCTAGAATGACTTGTTATGCTACACAAGCGATTTTCGACAGCACTATATTCTTCTCCCTTATATTTGCCTCTCTGGAAAATTCAGCACTTTTATCGCAAGAATGCACAGCTTAAGCACTCTTGAAACGGGAGTTCATGTAATACGAGTCATTGTCACGTGATACGCCAAATCGCCTGAAAAGGCGGGAGTTAAGTAAATGATAAATTCGAGTGCCCACGGGTGGCCAACTTTTGACAATAAACATAACTTGCAAAAAATTTACAAAACATTTTTATTTTTTAGCCAAACAGGCCTGTTC
>VYYI01001645.1:0-18286 GCA_021029175.1 Bilobella aurantiaca
ATTAGTCGAGATCGGTAACCTGCGGTCATAATTAACCCGAACGTGATCCAGAGTACCGTAAGTGAGCGAATTCGAGCCCCAACCCAAAACCTTGCGTTTGAGGAAGCTTGCTCAAGGGTTATGGCAGTGAGTGTCGTCATGACGATACTGCAAACGGCGCTTCGAGTGGGAACGGCGCTGATAAGTAGAAACGACTTGATTTGTAGTGTGAACGAGGCATAGTATACGGGTACCAGTGCGGCGCACGACGCAAAAATAAGGCACCATATTGATGGTGAAAATGGTGAAAATATGGCACGCCAGCTTGTTTTTCGCGGGGAGTCGCGAATGTAGAAGACGCGTTTATTCTCACCAAAGGAAACGCCATTATCGACGACGCCGTCACGCACTGAAGTCATTCCCATTCCCACGCCAATGTGCGCCTCGCGATTGAACACTTCGCCCACGGCGCCGTACCAGCGCCCATTTTTCTTGAAGCCCGTTGCTCCTTTGCTGTTTGCATATTTCAGAGAAAAGGTGTAATTGAACTTTTGGGAGGCGCCCAAGACTACATCATAGTAGATTCCACTTGCGCCGCCGTGCGCCTCGGGCGCACTCTCTTCAAACCGTATAGCGCCTTTGCCAACTACAGCAGTAACAACCAAATGCCTTCCGTTGAACGTTTTATCACATTTTGAAGTTTTAAAATTTAGGCGCTGTAATTTCTTCATACTATAGCATCCTCCTGATAGAATTATACTACTTGTTTGTTCCGCTATGTTAGAAAGAGATATGTAATATTTGAATAAAATTTCTTTTGGAAATTTACTTTTTTGAAAATCTCTCAAAACGTGGTTTTCTCCGATGAAAAAATAATGATCTCTGGCAGGATTGACAAGTCTCTTGAAATGGAGGTACTGCGTCTGCGCCCTAAAAGTTGTAATACGATTCTGATTGGCCGAAATCAGAACAATTTGGCACTGGTGAGAGTATCGGAGCACATATGTTTTGAACGCATAAACTAGATCCTCTTCATTTCGTTCCCACTGGAGGGGTTCATCTCCAACGTTTAAAATTTGTGATTTCGAAATCACTAGCTGCGCAAAATTTGAACTTTGACGTAAATTTTCAGAAATAAAATTTTGATGAAAATTTTCAAAATTTTCACGCACGTTCTCTTGTATGCCTTCTGAATTGGAGGTTTCGAAAGAATATATCCACGTGCGGCAAATATCGAAACTTTCAGAATTTTGCAAAATATACTTTTCTGTAAGTTGAGTTAAAGACATTGTTTGGGCTTCTACAATTAAGTAGGTAACAAGTAGTAAAAAACGGGACATTTTAACCTAGGGAATTGTTCATCGTGGGTTGCAAAAAAATTACAGTCGTGTAAACTGACTCGTGTAAGCAGACTCGTGTAAGCAGAGTCGTGCAGCTCACTTAATTGTTTGTGACGACAGTGACACGAAAATCACTTTATATTGGACATTTGGATTTGAGTTAATTGATCACTACGAACTCAACCTTGTCATCATTACTCTTCGATTCGACGGGATTGCGTGTGGAAATCTACGGCACCGATTATGTGACAAATCCATTGTCTATTAGGGATTGTAAAAATAGTTGACTAAAAGCTTAAATAAAAGTTGGAGGCAGAAGGATTCGAACCCGTGGCTTAAGTCAATGTCATTATATGAACAGATCAATATGAGTAATTTCGGCACAATAATATGGCTTCTACATGTAAAAACCTAATTGTTTATAGGTTAGTGTGTGCACAACAAGTCAAAAAGTATTTACAACTAAACGAGTGCTATAGATAAATAATATATATAATATAATAATATTATATAATAATATATAATAAATAGATAAATAAATTTTAATAGGATTGTTTCTTTGCGAAAAATTTATGTACAAGTGTAAGCACATGTTGATTCTGTTTGGTATACTGCTTTGTCATGTATACTTTATTTGTGCTGGTAGTATATCTGTTGCTTTTCTTCTACTCGTATCATATAAAAAACATATCGTGTTCATTTTTACACGGTATAGTTATGCTCTTGTTCAAATGAGACCTTTTTGTCGTGTGGCGTTTAATGGCTGATAAAAAATAATTGTCGAGATGATACTTGATAGATAGTAATGAAAAGCCTTTATTATATCTCTCGTGATACGATAGAATAGTTCTTGTTTCAAGTGTTATCAACTTTTGCCAAAACTTATAATTATCACTAAAAAAACCTATTAATTATCACATGCTACACGCTATCTAGTTATCCTAATTATCTACTTCATTTCTGAAAATGTCTTCAGTTAGTTTCCGCACTTCATCATGGTCAAACTCCTTGTCTTACCTGTGCTTTTGCACATACTTCACTATGCAAACTCTGCAAATATACTGTTCTTCTTCCAAGTCTCCACCTACTCTCACCGTATTCCCGTGGAGCCTTACATGGAAGAATTGGCAAATCGAGGTCACAACGTGACATTGTTTCATCCCTACAAGGCAAAAAATGTGGCAAAAAAGGCCGAGTCTAAAGTACAAGAATTTTTGCCTCCGAGTTTCGAAACCATTGTAACAAAAATGGAGGCCGAGAAGGAGGCAAATTTTGGAAATTTTCTTAATTTGAGGATCAAGCACGGCCGATTTGGGACGATTTTCGCGGCGGCGTTTCTACCTTTAGTTGCATACAATCTATGTTCCGATTTCTTGTCATCTGAGGACGTTGTGCAATTTCTGGAATTTTCGACCTTTGACCTCATTGTAATTGACGCATTATACAACGAGTGCGCATACGGACTAGCGCACAAGTTCGGTGCCAAAACGATAATATTTTCGACATCGATCCCTTGGCAATGGCACCATGAGCCCTTCGGAGTTGTTCAAGATACGTCGTACTTACCCGATCAACAAATTTCCTTTCAGCTGCCAATGTCCTTTGGTCAGCGACTTTTTTCAACGTTTTTTATTGCAGGGTCTCATTTTCTAAAAAATTGGTTTTACTATCCTAAGTTGGAAGCGTTGTTTTTAGAAAAACTTAATTGGAACATACCACCGATTGCCGAACTTGAGCAAAATACGAGCCTTATGCTGTACAATAGCCACTTCAGCGAAGAAGTAGCTCGATTACTACCACCGATGTATGTTGGCGTAGGTGGTATGCACTGTGACGAGGCGTATACCAAGAACTCTACTGTACCCGAGGTAAACCACACGTACAGAGCGTTTCAGAACAAAAAAAACTAAAAAATTTACATTTAAATTTTATTTTTGGTTAAGTTTTTTGAAATTTTAAATATTTTTCAAAACCTTTTGGAATTTAACATGTAAAAGAAGGAATACTGTGCAGTTTTTTAAATTATTTCAAGCTACTTTTTTTTACAGATTCTGAAATATCTTTAAAATTTCAAAAAAATCTATTAAATGGCAAATAGATATTGGGCGCAAAATTCCAATAAAAGTAATGTAACATGAGTACTTGTACTACATTTTTGATATGTATGTTTTTCGAAACCCTATACAATGGTAAATCGCTTCTTGAATTTTTTTTGTAGCATATGAAAAAGTTTATGGACGAAAGCGGGGACGAAGGCTTCATTTACGTGAGCTTTGGTTCTGAGGCGAAAATTTCAGAAACGCCGCCCAAATTTCAAGAGATTTTTTTCAAGGCCTTTGAAAAGATTTCTAAGAAATTTTTGTGGAAGTGGGAGGGTCCGGTTCCAAGTCAAATGCCATCAAATGTGTTTACAGCGAAGTGGGTACCACAAAAAGAAGTTTTGAGTAAGATGTTACTCGATATTTCAAAATTACAAATTAAGAGTTATTTTTGCGTTCAAATTTGGTTTTTGAAATTTTTAGAGCACAAGAATTGTAAGGCGTTTATTACTCACGGAGGCCTCATGAGTATTCAAGAGTCGATTACGCATGGAGTGCCAATGATCGTCTTTCCTATATTTGCTGAGCAGGACATGAATGCGTTTCGTATTGAGCGCATGCGCCGTGGAATCATGCTGGAGAGCAGCACGCTCACTATCGAAATTTTGGAGCAAGCAATCCATGAAATTTTGACAAATCCTGAGTAAGTGTTTATTAAGAAAAAATTGTAATTAGATGAAAATTGGCTTAATTTTCTAAAATTGCTTGTTCCCTTGAACGTTTTTCTCTCATTTTTACAGTTTTTATAACAAATTTTTTATGAAAACCTTATATTATTTTTAATGACGACTTTAACTGTTAATATCATTTGAATAGTGATATATTATTGACATGAAACTTTATTTAAACGAACGTATTTACATTGTGTTTATTGTTTCTAAACAAATATTTTTTATGTTTAGGTATAAACAAAACATATTGACAGCTTCCAAAATGTTCAAGGACCGACCACAGAGACCCTTGGACACTGCGATATATTGGACGGAATACGTCCTGCGCCACGACACCGCCCCCTTAAAGCCCCCCACAATTCAAATGTATTGGTTTCAACGACGGCTGCTCGACGTGTGGACATTTATATTTGCCTTTTTTCTAATTTCGACCTATATTAATATCAAAGTAGGCTTCAAAATAATCAGAATTATTTTTGGAAGATGTGTAAATAAGCAGAAAGTCAAAACTGCATAAACAACCAAACGAACAAGTTAACATGTCACTAGATGCGTAAAAGACCAAATTTCAATTTTTTGTGTTCCGTTGCGTAATATACGGTAAATACAAACTTTATGTGATTTTAGTTTAGGTATTGCTACGAATAATTAAAAATATCTGAAGATATACATAAAAAAATTAATGTTATATACGAAATCATTTCAAATGAATGAGAAGAAATTTTTAGACATAAGTTTCGACTGAAAGTTTCCTTACTTAGAGCATGAAATTCATAACGACAGTTTTGCATTAGAAATTTTTGTTACCAAAAAAATTACTTTTTATTAGCCGCAACTTCCGTCATGGTAAGAAAACAAAAAAATTAACCAATAGGAAGTTGTGAAATTTGCTCATTTTTTTTGCAATCATTCAATTCTTTTTTTTTGCAATTAGTTTTCTGATTAACAATGTTGTCAAGTGCAGCGGCAAGGCAAAGTTCGATTAGCAGTCGTAGTCGTGTCATAGCTCAAGATGGTGAACCCTCAGTGGCGCCTCCATGTCTCACTGTCACCAACACCCTGGGAACGTTTGCAGTGATATCAATAGTAAGGTTACACAAAATACAGAATTGCAGTACCCTAATTATTTGTGTTATATTATACGTATATATACCAATTTTTATTCAATTTTACACGTCCTATTGTACAATTTGAGCAATTACCCTCATAATACAAAACTTCCATTATAACATAAAAGACGCACAGTTATTTGTTTAAAATAATTGACATCTGCGTATACCGGTAGTAATGAATAAGTTTTTTATAAACACATTTTTTAAATTGCACATTAATTAAATTATATTTCTAAATCAAAGTGCGATTCATAATTCTTTGCCTGAAGAATTAAAGTGCTGTCGCTTGCCAAGTGGCAGTGACGTTGATTTATAGCCTAATCATTCATAATTTTGCTGTCTTAAATTCTAATTATATTTAAACTTTAATGGAAAATAACAGTGTAAAATTTTGATTGATTAGTTTGCCGGTGGTACCTTGGTTTGGTTTAGTGTCAATGAAATTTGGGAGGCAAACGATGGTCATCTTCACGTGGAAATGTTGCATGATCCGGTCATTGTGCAATTTGAAAATCCTACTTTTGAAAGCGGTAACGCCACTTCAACGCCAATTTTCAATGCAGCAGCCTACATTGGCATGGTAACAGGATTCTTGCAGGCATTAACATCACTTTCCCTGATTGTCAACAGCTTTATTCGAGATGACGTAAAGTTTATATAATTAATGTTTACTTAAAAATTTCAAAATACATAGCTAAACTAGCCCGATCTTAGGATATGAGAGCTCTTTAAATGTATTTTTAAGGATACTTGTATTCTAGAACGGGCTAGTTTGGCCAATAAATTAGAAGCAATAAAATTACTTATTTTTTGTAATAGCTTAACTACATGTCAAAGATGTGGATGGTGATTCAGCTAGTGCTGGGTTTTGTGTTGCTGATCGTTGTCGGTGGAGTCTTTATCGCGGGATTTGCTGCCGATTGGATGATTTACGCATTCGGAAGTGACTTTTTGCTAATTAACATCTTAGTCTTCCTCTCGATGCCAATAATACGCAAAAACGAAAAAATGGCAAATCCGACGCATAAGCAAGTGCATGGTATTGGAGGGGAGGAGTCAATTTTTGCCGCATTTTTGCTATTTTAACAATTTAGTACAGTTTGTCATTTGGATTAGGATTACATTCCTCATTAACACTTGAATTGCAATAAAATTGAAATTCAGAATTGTGCTACAAATCAAACAATTTATTTGAATATTTTTTCGTATGTATACCTTACTACTCAAATCAACTTGAAACATAATTAGATGTAACATATCTTTGTAAGTATCTGGTACAACTAGTAGAGTCTACTTACAAGTAAATGTTAACCTTTACATTTCAGTGTATAATGTTATTATATAAATTATAAAATTATTATATAAAATTTTATGTTAAAATAATTTTGCTTGCCAGATAAGTAAAATATACATATCTAATTTCTAGCAAAAAGTGTTACCATTCTTTGGGATGAAACAGATAGGTTGCCAAAAACTTAACAAACCGAGTTTAGCGGAAACTTACTTCTTTGCCTAATTTTTAATATCTATTTTACGTTACGTTACTTATGTGTGGTAATGCATTATTGGCATCTATTTAGGGTCTGAGCATGTGTCAAATTCAAATAAAAAAGGATGCAATAACAAAATTTTTAATAGCTCTAGTTCGCGTGGAGGATTTAGCCAATTAGCTCATTAGTCACAAACGTTGCTCTAGTTTGGAGTCAAAACATCTTTTGTGCAGCTTTCAATGTTATCTGGATTCAAGAAAAGAGTCTTTGCATGCTACAAATCTATTGTACATAAATTGTACGCGTGCTACGTTACCAGATTTGTACACTATCAAAACTTTGCACTTGTTGCTCACTTGGAATCACCTCATTTCAGCCAAATGACTAGCAAACATAAACAAAGCGTTTCTTCATACGGATGGTGCTACAAGATACTGTATGTATCGCTTGTGGTACTATGTTGCACCGTCAACTATTCATCCGGAGAAACAACCAAAGCAACTACAACAACAACTAAACCAACTACTACAACAACTAAGCCAACTACTACTACAACCAAACCAACAACTACTACGACCAAACCAACAACAACTACTCTCGTAAACAAAGCAAATAACTACAAAGTTTCGGTTAACATTAACATTGTAGCAGGGAATAATTCAAAGCTTGTGTATGTTTGTTGTAGAGTCCTTATCAACTCTGGCAACCAAAACTTAATGCCTACCACGCCAAGCCAATATGTGTAAGTACTTTTTATTTCACCGAAGTTGTATTTTAAGCCAATTTAACATGTTTGAATACTTTATCAAACTTTGTGCATGTTTACACTTTTGTACTATATATCGAGTGTGCTATATTTTATGCTAAATTTTTAAAATATGTTATATACTATCTGCCAGATAAAAAATAAATTTTAATTGTTTTTTCTTTTATAGTGAATGTAATTTCCCAATCGGGGAACAATTTGCAGAGGATAACAGCACTCGAGAATACGTTCGATACATACAATGCTCAAATACAAGTAATACAGGTTAGGTTGCAGCCCTTGCTTGAAAAAGTATCAATGCTAGGAAATGCTACGGTTCTTCTGCTAAAAATGAACGGATTCTGGCAAACAAATTTTCAAGGCATGGACAAAGTGTTCAGTCAAATCAAAAGTAAAGTCAAAGGTTTCAAAGTTAGCACATGTAGCTATCCAGCAAGTTCATAGAGTAACTTATTCACAAAGCGTAAAACTGGTTATTTGTATTTAAATCTGTATTTGTTTTACACAGGTTATTTACTTGACCATTAAAAACTTGGAAATATGTAATTTTAAGTTAATTTTATTTAGTAAAGGAATGAGCTATTTTATATCAAATTCTCGAAATATATATTTTTTTCTGTTACTTTGCTCACCAGATCTTGCATTACACGTGTGTATTTTATTTTGTCATAAATTCATTAAATTCAAAACTCTATTGTGCAGAAGCTGTCATTGTTGTTTTGTTGTCTTGATTGTAGAAAAGGGTTTTTCTGTACTATTATATTGTCGCATGCAATTCATACACATAACATGCCGTTCGCGTTTAAGAATTTTTTAAATGCACTAACGAAATGTCTTATTTTGAAATAATATAGCTATAAGTGTCTTACTATCCCATCTTTGTATTTGTGTAAGGAAATAAATTGATTTGCACGCAACACAAATTCTTCTGCAATATTCATTCTACCACTGTAACCAGGTCAACAACAAAACTACACAAACTCCAACTACAACAAAACCTATTAAAACTATTACAAACATACTAAAATTATACTAAAATTGATTGATTGACTAAAATTAGAACAAAACCAACTAAATTTACAACAAAATACACTAACACTAACAACTGTCTTTTGACGAGTTGGTCTAGTGGTTTAGAGCCTTTGTCTCTCCACAAGGCAGCTTGACAACGTGGGTTCAAATCTCCAGATCAGCTACAAAAAAGTCTTTGTCAAAGGTTTTCTATTTAGAAATTACATTGCTTATGACTGTGTATGCCTGCATTTTTGTGCACATTATGCCAATATCTCTGGTCACCATCACAAAATCTCCCGGACAAACAACGGCTAACCTCAAATGTTTACTGCATTAGAACGATATCTTTAAATGTTTAGTTTTACGCAAAATTTTCTCATCTAAATCTTATGTAAAAAAAATTTGAACATAACTATTACTTCATCTTCAGAGGTTTATTGCTTGGAGTGAGTAAATTTATTAAAACTCAACTTGAATATTTTTAAGGCTTGTACAATCGCTCAATACTCCAATCTTAAAAATGTATCGCTATTTTTCAATCAATCAGTAAATTTTTTTAGAAGCATTTCAATAGTTGGGATAAGAGGCTTTTCCAGGTTTGAACCCTTTGACCTTGGTTTTTATTTGAGCAAAGGAACTGTCCATTATTTTGAAATTGTCGCTCCAAATTTGGTTGTCGCGTCGAAGCGGAAGCGTGATGTTCCGAAGGTAGTCTGAATTTTTCATAAGAACATTAACATTTCGCATCAAGTTGACTAGGCGGATGAGGATTGTGTCACTCAGAAGCTGCTGTCCGGTAATTGCCAGGGTGTTGTTGGATGTTTGAACAAACATCCCAACTGCAAATTTAAAAAAAAAAACTTCATTACAACTTTAGCAATTAATTATTGATATTAATAATATATACAATTATTATTATATTACTATTAGTAATTAATTTAATTTATCATTATTATATATTTTACTTTTCTGCTTCCCTTACCCTAGAGCGTACGGGAAAAACCTTTCGTTTATATTATAAAAAACTAATGTAAGGTAAGATCTATTTGATTAACATACCCAGCTTGACATTGATAGCATCAAACTGCGATTGATATGGACTTGTTGACTAGGAGTCAGGAGAATAGATGCACCATGGATTAGCAAAATTATTATTATATAAATAATATATATATATTTACTTATCTTATATAACTATATTGCATATAAGAGAAAATCCTACCTGTGCATGACCCATGGTAGTCAAATGCAGAAAAATTAGTATATACACAATAGCATTTACCATTGTTTTTGCACTCTGCAGTCCTAAAACGAAATGTCAACTTACTTGATGTGATTTAAATGCTTTTGTTGATAATAAATTGCAAATATTTGAATCGGATTGTTCAAATTTTCAAAAACGCGGAAACTCTTAATTGTCAATTATGAAGCACATTTCATTCATTTAGTAATGACATTGATCTAATTTCCAATTGTATAATTTGAATAGCATGTACGAGATGCATATTTTATGAATGAATTATTTAACTGTGATTTATATACTTACCATTGTATAACTATAGGTAAAAGCTGAACAAGCCCGTCCTAATTAGAGGCGTTTAAGATAGTAAAACATAGGTCATTTGTCATATAATGTGAATTTCCAAAGTCTTCTAGTTATAATATAACTGCAATAGTATGTCTTGTATAAATGACTATAGAAGGCACAGAAATTTTATATTTCTCAATTGGTTTCAGTCTTGTGATGGAATTGTTAGGCTAGTCTTTATTTTCTATTTTCAACGTATTTAAACACTTTTAATTTATTCATATTTCATTTGTATAATAAAAATGTGTAAAATAACAACAACCCATAAAATGAAAAAAAAAACGCATTAACTTCACAATAACATGATTTATATTTTGATATATAGGAAAATATTATTGATTTTCAATGTTATTTAAATATCATAATATTTATACCATAGAAGTTTGCAATTAGCGGATATTAATGAAATTTAGGATATGTAACGACGCCAGGTTTGAATCCCTTGACTTTGGATTTGAGTTGAGCAAATGAGCTTTCCAGTATTTTGAAATTTGCCTCCCAAACTGGGCTGTAACTCTTCATTAGCTGAGATGTGTTTTTGAGCACCTCGACACTTGCCGCCATGGACCCAAACATTGTCTCGTAGTTGAGGCAACGCTCTTGAAATGTAAGTATGGTCTCTTGGCGTCCCATGATGCTTATCGAGTTGCTGTTGGCCTGGGTTACCATGGTTGCTAAAATTTTTGTTTAAATATGATGCGTAATTGTTACACAATTATTTTTTAATTTCTCATTACCTAGTTGCTTGCTCATTGCAGTCAGTTGGGGCTGGTAGTCAGTTGTCTATAAAAAATAAACTAGTATAATTTAAAAAAAAATTTGATAAATTTTCAAAAAATTTCAACCTTACTTGTGCATTAGTTTGATTGGTTGATTGATTAGTCTGAAAGCAAAAAAGTATAACAAGGTACGTAAATGTAATGGTGTTTTTGGACCCTGAAAAGCCCATTTTGCTAACTAGCAGTAAAAATTTATTTCAAAATTTGCATAAAATTTTAGGAAAAGTGTTGTAGTCCATACTTATATAACCATGCACCAATTGTATCTATGCAATGCATTGTGTACAAGGTTAATGCAATTGTAGAAACTTGAACAAGAATTCATTCCAAAGTCTTTTGTACTAAATGAATGGGTTAACAAATGGGATTTTGCAAAAATTTAATGGTTAACTAATTGGAGCATTTATTCTCATACAGATAATAGCACAATTATGTTATTTTTTGAAAGTGAGGCGTTGCACATTGGTTTTTCATTGTACATGTAGCACATTTATTGACCATTGACAAAGTGACATAAACAAATTAACGAGGCAATTAAACTAATTTAAAATGTGCAGCTTTACAATCTGCAATTCATTGATGTGCATTAATATCCGGATTATGGAATTGTTTCCGGTACAGGGTACCGGAAATAATTCTTGTTTTGATTGTTTTACATTGTTTTCCAAACTTTTCACAATAAAGCAGATACCAGTTGAAGAGTTAATGTACAAGACTAAATTCAGTTCAAATTTTAACCTCAAAATTGGCACTTAGCTTTCAAAATGATGTTCTGTTTATCAAGAATTTTGATTTGTCAACTTTTGTTGTCAAGACATCTATCTGCTCAGGTTACATGAATTGTAAAACTATAAGAAAATAAAACTATACATTTTTTTTTATTTTAATTTATGCATTATATTTTTTAAGGAAAACTACATTTTTTTTTATTTCAGACGGATCAAACACAAGCTCAACTTACAAATTACATTAACCAAGTCAGTAAGTTAGCAATCCATAAATTTGGATTGTCAAAATTTCTAAAATATCTGTTTCTAAATAATTTCTTGAAATTTTGATTTTTTTTCCTGGTAAAACTAGGTTCGCTCAACACTATCATCTATCAAAACTACTACGTACTAGGGCAAATTCCAACTAGTTTTAGCTATTATGCAAGTCAGATGGTGAGCAACACTCAGAATCTTGATTCAATAAGCCAAAAGCTTGCTGACGTAGATGCCATTTGCGCTGCTGCTAACACCACCTACAAAATTTGGGCGGCAAATTTCAAAATTATGGACACAGCTTTTGCTCAACTCAAAAAGAAATACAACGTAAAGGCATGAACCTTACCTTAGCAGTTGTTTAAAACATAGTTATTGACAGATTTAGAAAATTATGTAGAATAAATATTTGTTTTGAAACTAATGCACATGATACTATAGCTTAGACTATAATGTACAATAAATGCATATTATGCAACTACTGCTATATAATACTTGAGCTCATGTTTACAAACAAATGAAATTATGAAGAAATTTTGCAAAGTAAGCTACGCACATTCTGGCATATGCTTCAGTTTCATGAATTCATTTTGCATCATAAATTTCATCTTTGCCATTTATGTGTTCATTTAAAAAATTCTTGTATTAATTTCAAATCTGCTGTGCAATTAGCACCATTAAAACAAGAACCTTAAGGATTTCCTCGACCTTCTCAAATTGTTTATTACGATGACATTGTTTGCTGCTAATTGTTTATTTTTAGTATTACACTCTTATCAGTATCGCCTGATTTCAAGATTTAATTAGCATCGATGTATGACTTTTTGATAAATAAAAACTAACTCCGTTGCCTCGTTAAAATTAGTTAAAGAAAAATGTGAAAAAAAAACACGAGATAATTGCCGCTTATTAATTTTTAACAATGCATTGTGTACATGCTAAACAATGAATGCTTCCGGGATCTGCTCAGTTTTTGTTCAAACCATTTTGGATGCAGCAGATTTAATTTTGGAAACAAACTTCATTCATACTTTTGATTCTGCTTTAAATTTGGTACGAAATTTTCACTTTGATTACAATGGCCTTGATGCATTTCCTCATTCTGATTTCACTAATTGCATTTAATGACGCTCAGGTAATTTAATTATTTGTAAAACAAACAACAGTTACAACGTTGTTAAGGCTTTTGTTTTCTACAGGATCCAACGCAGTCACAAATTACAAACTTAAATGCACAACTCAGTAAGTATTTTTTGTAAATTTAAATTTCAAAGGTATGAGCCGACATTATGATATATTTAAAAAATTATAATATATGAAATGAATTACATCAATTACTTAATCACTAATTATATAAGTTATGTTTTTAAACCTTTTTGATATTTAGCAGCCCTCTATAACAATGTCTGGCAAAACTTTTACCTACTATCAACCATACAAACAAATTTGCAATATTTCTCAACCGAAATTGCAATTTTCAATCGCCTTGTCGGCACAATTTTGGCGCAGTATTTGGAAATTGATCAGAATTGCGCTACTGCAAACTCAACTAATCAAATTTGGGCAAAAAATTTCAAAGTAATGGAAGCCGGGTTTGCCCAGCTTAAGAAAAAGTTTACACTTAAATCCTAATAGTTACTCGCCCTTTAGGAAAGTGAAGCGAAATTTTGCCGCAACTCTAAAAATTTGCAAAAAAAAGTTTTGTTAAATTTCAAAAACATGTTTTGAACGCTTGATGACATTGTTTATTGTTTAATTAATTAGATTAGTAAAACGCCTTGTGAAAAAATAAATAAAAAAACAACAAAATGTATTGAATTTTGGCAGGAATTACTTTATTTGTATCGTTTTTTTTCTCGCTTACAATTATGCACTGGGATTGTAACTCATTTCTTTGTGTTTTGTTGGCGACTCACAGTCGTGTAGCTGCTGAATTAGTTTAATGGACTTTGTTGCGCACACTAAATTGTTTGTTCTTCGTTTGTGGCCACTTTTTTCGCTGGGTCTCTCATTCGGACCAAGTGCGTTAACTTCGTTGTGAAAGGCGTCAATACTCTCGCGGCGCGTGACTCTGTCCTCCATCAAGCTGAAATCATCTTTGCGACAAAAACAGAGGCGGGAGGACTTTAGGCGGCGGCGCATGCGCTTACAAAACGGTATTTTTCTGCTGAACATTGCCGTTCCAGTTAGTGGAATTTGTGTGTCAACCGTGCCTTTCTTGTTCTTCGTATAAAGTTCCGATACTTTCATTGCTGAAACAATGAAGGAAAAGAAAAACACATTTACTTTATAAATTTATTATTATATAATAAATTTGTCAAATTTATAAAGCAACAAAATTGTTTGTTTGTAGGAAAATAAATTGGTTGGAATTGAATGAAGGGGGTACACTTTGAAATCTGTGCCAAAAAGCCCTCCTACATTCTACTTCTAGGCAGTTCTCTTAAACCGAGTCTTCTATAACAAGAGGAGTAGAATGTTAGAGGGTAGTTTGCTTGCAAAATATGTTTTACCTGAAACAAAAAGTGTTTCCCCTTCGTTCAATTCCAACCAAAACAATTACATGAGATATTAGGTGAGATATTAAACAACTAGAACTACTAGATATTATATAGGCTTTCAAATTGTTGGTTATAAGGGAAATTACTCATGGATAAGGGATAGTTGAAGATATTATATTTGAGAGTAGAGAAAGATATAATTTACAAGATAAGTGAAATTGAAGATTGTATTTGCAAGGTCAATTACGTAAAGTCTTGTTTTTAAGTTATAAACGATATGTAAATTTGTATCTTCTTGGCTTTTGCTTTTACACTTCCTTACTCTCTCTACTCTGGACGGTATCTTCTGTGTCGTAGGGTTCCGTGACCACGTAAATTTCCATTGTGTTCAAACACTTGTTTGAAAACTTGTTTTAAATTTAAAATGAGCCTAGAGCTCTGAGCGCTAGGCCTTGGCACACTATTACATGGAACCACTGGCGAAAGTGGTGCTAATCGCAAGGCCGAATGGCCTAAAACAGGTTTTAAGACTTGTGAATTATTTGGTTGCGTGCTTGGCTTTCCTATTTTTAGCTTTGATTGCTCCACTCACTTTTCCTTTTGCATTTCTTTCGGCATTTGCCAAAGCTTTGGAGTATTGATTTAATTTCTGTTCTCTTACCGAGACGAAGGTTCTTTTCGTACTGCCTTGGAGTGGAACAGAATTTCAAAGGAACGCGGGCTTTTTCAAATTCAAAATGGAGGCGGGCGCAGTAGTAGGTCAGCCAACTGGGACTTAGGTCAGAGGTCACGTCGTTGTTGTTCTCAATTGTCAACACGAGCACGTTTCTAGAATCACTGAAACTCAACTTCCTAATGGCAGACATTGTACATTATTTTACTAAAACTTAAAACTTATTTATCTAAAACTAAATGCTTAGATTTTGCTAACTTAACAAAGATAAGTGTGTTGGTAGTTAAGTTTATAGAAAATTAGGTTAAGTTTGGTTAAAGGTAAATTTAGCTTTTTAAGTTCGCCTTTACTTTGTTGTTGATTTAAATGAAATTTAGGTTTGGACTGATTGATTTGTTGGATTATTCCCTTAAATCCAAATTTTGTATTCACCGTAGACGTCTTTTTTTTTCACTGCGTCATTGAGCTTTTTGGTTGATATTACGCTGAGAGACGTCTTTGACTTTCCCCAATTGCGGTGACTGCGGTTATGAGGCTGTTATATGATAATTATTCACCGTTTTACGTAGCTAATTGAATGAGTAACCTTTGAAATAGAATTCAGCAATGTTAGGTTTTATACTACAAACAATGAAAGTACATAAAAATGTAATTAATTTGCTTTACAAATTTCTTAAACCAAATACATGCACAATAGAACTGTTGCAGTACACAAAACTAAAACATAAACGCATTAGGGATGACAATAATAATTTTTTTTGCGTTAATAATTTATTGAATTAATACTTGACAGCCGAAGATTTTATACAGGGTGACCCTGAAGTAGGTCAGACTATTTGAGGAGCGATAATTAAAAAAGTTATCGCCCGACTTCTGTTTTCGAAGTTTTGGATTGACCGGAAGTGTCATAAAAGATGTGCAGAATTTTGTGGGACCTTCAAGTCCTCCGTGACTAAGGTACTTAAATTTTTAAATGTTTAGACACCTATTTTTAAATGAGGTCTCTCATAGGACGCCATTTTAGCAACAATGATAAAATTAGTTTTTGGTTACGAAAATTTTGAAAAACATGTAGACGCTTGCACAATTTCAATTGAACAAGTTAGAAGTTCAAGCATTCGAAATGCTGTGAAAATGTCTAAATATTTTTTTTCAAAATTTTGGTGACTAAGGTAAGATCAAAATGATCATTGTTGCAAAAATGGCGACTAAAGATACTAAACGTCGTTTAGGGCAAAAAGTAGTATAATTGACATTCGAATTTAACAGTGGCATACATTTCCATTACAAACTGCAGCTACAGGGTTGTGAATAATATGAATGAAATTTTATGGTTCAAAAAGACTGAGCTCGTTAGAACCTGGCACAAACTCAGATAGTTATGGTGAGCAGATTGAATTTCTCAAGCTTAAATAAATAAAAAAAAATATTTGCTAAATAAAAAATAATATGGATACAATATACAAATGATCATGAACCTAACTCTAAACACTGTTATAGGTAATAGCCTGGGAAAACGCACCAATAGTGTAGGACTCGAACTCTTTGTGAGGTTTCTTGAGCAGTTACATTCAAGTTAACTGTAAATACTGTAGTATTTGTTTAAAAAATCTTAGCCTTAAAAATTTCCTCCAAAATTTTTTGTATCAAATTCAAAATCTTAAAATAGATCTACTTAAATTATTCACTGAAATTTAAGGTTCAGAAAGTAAGACTTTTAGTACAACAAAAAATGACAAAGCAAAGCCGTTGGTTTTATAGTTGATTTGTTTTTGCAGTTCTTGATTTTGTTGTAAATTTTGTAGAAAATCTTGCTTGAAGTTTTTGATTTTGACTTTTATAGAAAGATATTATTTTGTGTCGCTTATGCATTCTAGAAAATTGGACAGATACTGTTGAAAAAATATTCAAACAAAATTCTATAAAAATTATCAAGGTTAGGTTTAGATAATTGCTGATCGTTATTTCGAAATTTCTCTTATCCCAATTTGCTTCATAATGATGTTTCTTTATTCTTCTAAGTGACGTCAATTGACGTCTTCTAATTGACTGCCGACTGTTAATTTGGATTTAATTTTTAAGATTTCCAATAACGTGCAAAAAAGTGAAACGTAAAAAGCAATTAATGAAATTTCTTACATTTTACAACTACCGGAGGGTTATTGGCTAGCCCTAAGTTTTTTTATTGCTAGTTAATTTAAAACTTGTTCAAGTAATATTTTGTTCTAATATCAATTATATCATAATTTTTAAGCTAATAATGAGACGTATCACGAATTCTTACAGGATGCTAATGACTGTAGGGCAGTATAAGTCACGCCCATAAAAGAGACATGGTGCTAAATTGTCTACTTTTGCGGATGTTGGAAAGATGCATTAAAATCGTAATACCTTTTTTTTTTGCATTTTGCACTTTGCAATATCTTTTATACAAAAACTGGGCACGATTGAAGCATACAAAAAGCATTAACCCCGCAAAAAAAAACGGGCAATTACTATTGCCTGTATCATCAATGTACAAGGGGGCACATTAGTTACATGTGCCTCAATTTATTAGTTGTATAGAATTTTCTTTTCATAAAATATTTTCACAAAATTTATAAAAAGAAGTTATGAAGAAGTTAGCCCTCTACTGTTTTTAAACAAAATCATAAGATGCAATTTCTACGAGGTTTAGATCTGGATCACGGATATAAACAGAGGTTATTGGGCCAAGGGCCCCTGTCCTTGCCACCGGGCCCTCAACAATGGGTACTTCACATCGTTTCAAATGTGACATCCACTCTGTCCATTTGAAACTGGTAACAAAACATAAGTCGGCACTTCCAGGCATCGGCACTAATGCGCATGGTTTGTGCTCCCGTCCTGCAACATGTAGGTTAATTTTTTGAGTTCCAAATTTCAGTGCCAGGCGCCCGTCTCCGAAGCTCGTTATACTGCATCCAAGGACTCGGTCGTAGAAAATAATCGTTGCGTTCAAGTCCCTTACGGTCAATACCAGGTGGTCAAGGCCACTAACCTGAAATTTAGGTTATCATTATGTTAACACATTTCATGAATACGTGAAAGGCAAAACCATTATTAATGCCAAAGTATCCATCATTAGTTTTGTTCTGCATACATATTCACTCAAACGCACGAACCAAATAATTTTTAGCTATATCGTGAATTATTTTAGAAAATACACTTAAAAGTCACAAAAACGGACATTTTTTAGACTTAAGTTTTGCATTGTTTAATATGGATTTTTGAATTTTTGCCAGTGTTTTGGGAAACATTTTTATCAAGAAA
>VYYI01001646.1:0-18283 GCA_021029175.1 Bilobella aurantiaca
CAAGTTTGTTTTTGTTTGACAGGAAGTGACCCCCTTGAGTCAAGGTTAAGGTCAAGGTCAAGGTTAAAGGATTTCATTCTATGATAAGATAACATTAAAAATGACCCCTACAAAAGCTGTTATGTTATGTTAGATAATTAACAAGAGGACTACCCTCATTTGCATAGAGTCAACTAAACTTATTAGGTGAAAACTACTGTTGTAACTTACAAAAAGTTAGTGCCCTCCTTTTGTGCTCTAGCAACAAAACACAGCGAAAGTTGCGAAAAGTTTGTTGTGCCAGCTTGCTGACAATATCTATGCGAATGGGCTCCTTCCGCCTATATCCCTAACCTTCATTACATGTTGACCACCCGTTATTCGGAAATGTCAAATAACGTGTCTTTTTCCTTATATGTTGTTGAATTTTAAATCGAATAAGTAAAGAATAACTGTTTAGTTTGCGCTTCTTGTAGAAAATTACACTTCTTCAGCTTTACACAGTAAAATTGTATTAGAAATTAATATGAATGGACTTTAAACTCAGTTTTGTCAGAGGCGAGAAGAAACGCGCCAAATAAAAAACATTTTGCATACTCTAAAATTTACAGTATAGAAAAAATCTCTCTATACGTTTTAATATTATTCTCTTCTGCAGCATACGAGGTTTGTTTTTTGCATATAAATTTCTTATACTTATTACTAAATTTTCAACGTTCCACTGTTTTACGGGCCTAAAACACAAAAGGCCTAGAACAACAACCTGACCTGAGGTACTGCCGTAGTTTTCGCCAGAAATTTGAAGGAGACTACGCAAATGAGGACAGTCTTCTCAATTCTGTCAAAAACCATCGGTAGACTTATTGCGTAATTTCCATTTTTAAAATACAATTTTAGAGAAATTCTATTTTTTTGCAAATAAACAAATGGCATTAATTACATTGTGCTTTCGATCATTAACTTAATATTAAACTATCTATTAGCCATAGGGCAGTTCCGTAATTCTGACCACATCTAAAAATACATATTGTTACGACCACGAGGCCGACGACCCCTTCGAAACCGTGAACGCGACATTGTTAGGTTATGTAGCATTTAGATGGTTACTTTAGCCCTTATCAGTTCGTAATTTTAGTCAGTTAGAGTTGTCCGTGTGGGCACTGCTATAAATCGCAGTGCCCTAGTAGTTAGTGGTCACTTCACGTCCTTTGTCTAGTAAAGACCTACGGCCCTTAACCATGTCTCGCGTCGAACCTTTGTTGACCCCTTAGTCTTCCGTTATTGCAAATAAACTTATTTGCAACTGTATTTCGTCGTTTGTACTTGTCCAGCACTAATTGCCAAGCAAGTAGCCACCGCCACTCTACCATCATTGTAGCCATCATCCACGGTTCAGTCTTCTAGTCGAGAGTTCACGGTGGGGTCGGATACGCGCCGTGACAATATTTTGCACCAAACCTTCATGCATCAAATTGTAAACAACAAGGTCAGTCATTGTCATTAAATTAGACACATTCGCCCGCATTCATTGAATAAAAAGACTGAACGAGTTGCTTAAAGGTTTCTTTATTGGTACAACTCTTGTTTTATTGGTTTGGATGTTGGGATTCACAAAAAGAAAGTAATTCAAGCAGTACTTGTGCCAAACTCATAAAAACAAAGGGTATTTTTTTAAATTACATGACTGGTATAAATATTATATAATTTTGGGGTAACCATACTGTGGATGTTCCTGTTGCATCACTGGACATTTCTTCACAAACAATTGAGAAGCTGGACTGTTTGTCAGCAGTTGTAACGACTGTATCCTCAGTGCAAACGATGCCTGCTCTCTTTAAGTCTTCGAATTTTACAACCGTCAAAGGGAAACCTTTATTCCTATACATTAAATGAAATCAAAAGTAAAATTTGTGATTGTTACCAAATATACAACCAATGGTCTGTTGCAAATGTTTAACGCGTGGTCATTTGTTAACTCTATTTTGGTATTTCTAATCTAGTAATTTAAAAAAAATGACGGCAGTGGAGTTCGCCAAACTGTGAAAGTATCAGAAATAACTAGCTAAAATTAAAACTAGGAGTTGACTTTACTAAATGTATAACAAGAAATACAAGTTTTCTCATATGTAAGTTGCTATTCACAGGCTTTTGCAATCATAGGATTCAATATGACTAGTAAATTAATCAAACTACTTAAACTAAATTTCTATTCGCTTTACTTACGCATTGTTATATAAAACGCCAGTACAAACGTACTTTAATCCTTTTGCCAACTTCTCAAAAGAAAGAAGATCTACTACGAAGATCAGAATTAAAGACGTTTCTATCATGGTTGCTACTATTTACAGTAAATTGCATTTATTAAGTTGTTAAGTCGTTAAAAATGATTCAAATTATTATGTATCGATTATTTTGTTAAGGTTTGAGCTTATGGGTTGAGTCCTGGAATGAAAATTCTCGGCCCAAGAGGTAATAGATTTATTTTGTTTTTGTTTCAAAATTTTGGTACTAATTAATGATTTTAAAATATAAATACATACTTAATAGAAGAATTACATTACCAACTACGTTGGTTTTAGGAAACGAATAGTTTATTGGCATCTAAGCCTTTATAACAAAGTGGAGGCTGAAGATGGGTCAGGAAATTGGATTTGCCAATTAAGAAGCGAGAGACAAAAATTTCTTGCATTCGATTATATTGCATATTGCAACTTCTGAATAAAATTAATAATACTGCATTTCGTTCTACATTTCTTCCAGTGTTCAAGTTGGCAGTTTTTCATGTGTATATTCATCTTAGCTTTTGCCGTGATTGTTTACTTTTATATTTTTTTTTGACCCAACAAGGAGAAGCAATTTTTATAAACACAAAATTTTCCAACTTTAACTCATTTTTTAATAATTTTCTTGTTCCTTAAGCTCGAGCCCCACCGTGGCCGCAGCGGCAAATTACAAACAAAAAATTACGCTGAGTGTGCCACACCAAAATAATTTGACGCGGCGGCTTGTTGCAGCGGCTGCAGCTCGCGGTCAGCAGCACTTTTACCGTAACCTACCTACGCCTGCCACACCAGCAGCAGCAAAAAATTGACTGCGAACGCCGCTGCGGCAAAATTTTTGATATTGCTTGGAATCGATTTTTTATTTTTGCAGCTAGCGGGACTTCCATCCAATACATGTATTATCAAGGCGCTATTCTTCATATTTGAAATAAGTCGGTAGAGCCGACTCATTTGTATATTACTGTTCAATACTGTTAATTGATATTAAGTTAAGTAATCGATAATAGAACATTTTCTGTAAACACAAAGGAAACCTGCCGACATCATAGTATAATTAACTTTCTACCAATGTTAACTATTAAATTTTTTTTTATTCTCTTTGGCATTCGCCTATAGGCCTGGCCAATGTTTGCGTGTGCTAGTGAGTGGGGGAGGGTGGTCTCAGCCTGGTTGAGTTGACTAGGAAGTTCTGAGGTCTGAAACTAATGGGGTTTCTGCTGGGCAATGAACGGGGAGTTGACCACCGAGGAGCCTCTTGCTTAGGAAGAGGCTGATCACCACCTTACGCATACCCACCCATCTTCAGCCTCCACAAGCGCAACTTTCCAGACCTACACTGATCACTACCACACCAAACTTTTATTCCTGTGTTGACTGTGCTGGTGCCGGAATTAGATATCGGCACCTACCCAAGTTAGTACAAGGGTCCCAAAACCCGAGACTACGGGCTTGGGCGTTAACTATTAAATATTAAAATTGTAATTAACATTTAAAACAGTTGAAAATCACTAACTTAGAAGTGCTGACAAAAACTTTACTGAAACTGAACTTCTTGAAACTTTGCTCAAATATTACTTATAGTGAAGCATTTTTTCGTCAAATTTCTACATCTATTTTTCTCATATTTTTTCAATTAAAAATTCAAGTTGCTCTTTAGGTTTGACACATTTTGAACAAATGTGACAAAACTACACATAAACATAGGTGATCAATTTTTGAGACAGGTTGTAACTTAAAAAAATTGAAACATGTACATTGATAGAATGAGACTTTTCTACGTCCATGCATGAATGCGCAACTGAGCTTTCCAACATCTATGCTCGAGAATACAAACCTTTTTACATCAACCGGAACCGGATTCTACCGATATCAAATCACAAAACTGACTGTTTTGTTTCATGTAAATATAATATACTAGACACAAGTAAAATTGCTTTGTTTTTCTGCTGGAAATAAAACATGCCCAATCATAGTTGTAAGTTATTGGATTGATTGAAATGAACTTCGGTTAAGTAGGAACGTTTCAATGGACAAGAAGAAGCCTTTATACAAAAGGGTTAGGTGAAAACGTATACCTTTTGCCGTGAAATGTTAGAGCTGCTTGTAATTACGTTCAGCATTGAATTAAACATGATTCAGTCATCTTGTTCAACTATTAAGCTGTAAATAGGTTACCAAGTTTGGTTTTAAACAAAGTTTATTTTATTACATATGTGAACCCACGTCATAAAATATATTGCATGTCAATTTTTGCATGGATCTCATTTTTCTCAATTGCCTCTTGTGGTATAATTTCAACTTTATTAGCATAATTTTGCCGTCCTGATGCAAGAAATTGTAATTACAATAAATATATATATGGTTCCAAAAACAGGAAATTGTTAAATTAACCAAGCTCAACGTTTGCCCTATATCTCGTTTTCAATCTTTTCGATAGTCGAACATATGTAGCAATGTTGTTCACACGACATTTGGTTTTAGTTTTTCTTCGCCTAATATTACCACACGGGGTTCCCTGTGCTGTAACTGAAACTTTCTCAACAGTGATCAGTAATATATTTGACGTTTTTCAGCATTGCTATTTTGAAATGGTAGAGTTTGGTAGAAATGATAACATTTATTTGCCATTCTTCCCTGTTGCCCGATTACTTTTCGTGAATTACTACAATGATTCTTCTAGAATTTCCTTAAATCACACTTGGTATACTGTCTACCTCAACAAGAAAAGCAAAATGGCAAAAATTGAAAAACAGGTTTGCACTGCTAGCCTTTCAATAAACATACCAACAAGAGCCGAGTATCGAACGTACATTATGCCATACTCATTGCAGCGTTATTGTGCGTACAATGAAAGATACTCTTACCTAATATCTCTTTATCATGAGGTGTATTTTCGAGCACAAAACACTGTAGTCGGTAAAGATGTGGTGCTGACTGAGTTTCATATATTTGTGCACAAAGACCAAACCATTGAAATTCGCCTCTTAAAAACACTCGGCTCCTTTACTGTTTCTGGCTCGATATTTAATGTTAGCGTGGAAAACCTGGATCTAAAGGAAATTTTCAATGCTCTTAATCAGGACATAGTACGTCATTTTTACGAAATCCAGTGGCGTATGAAGGCAATTGAGGGACGCATTACAAGTGTCATTGGAGTCACGGGAAACACTACAAACATTTTTTCTGGCAGTTCATACAATTTTGGAGAAAGTCAGTATCACAGTAGCATTAGGAATCTAGTTTCCGATGTTATTGCAACATGGAGCACAAGCTACAAAATGCACTACAATACAAAGTTTGCTTTGATTGCTAATAAAAACCAGCTTGATGTTGTCATATATGCTGACTACTATCCTCAAAACAATAGTTTTCCTCACGACTTCTGGACGTACAATTCAAGAACGCTAAAATTCAAGTTTATTACCTGTCACAGAGAGGCGGAATACATAGACTTTTTCATTTATTTTAAAGTTTTTGCACCATGCTTCTGGATAGTAGCTGTTCCAAGTTTTGCGATAGTACTTCTTATCCTACGAATAATATTTGTGGTTAAGAATATACATGATAGCGTTACATTCTTGTATGTTGTTATATTTCTCGAAAAAGACTTAGTTCTTTCGAAAGTTGCAAACAGCCATAAATGGTTGAGGTTCATTGTCGCAACTTTGCTTCTTAGCGCAGTATCGCTAACAACCTTGTACAAGAGTTCAGTGACCTCTGACCTGACCTCTCCAGTTCCAACCTGGCAAATTAATTCAGTTGAAGATGCTCTAAAATTAAAGTTTGGAGTTTTGATGTTGCTCAATAATATTTCATATGGAAGATTTGCGGGAACAATGCAACATATTTGGAAAACTCACGGTAAAATATTTAGTGATGCAGAAATGCTTGATATGATGTACTCGTCCTCGGGTAGTTTAGTTTACGACATGCTAAAAAACTGTGTGATGCCTAACAAAGAAACGAATGTTCAAATGAAAATGATATTGAGCAGATTAGTATTTTCTACATCTTACAAATTTTACCCGCCAGAAATGTTGTATAATTGCGACAAGACAATTCTTGTGGATTCAACAGAAGAGCTAGACCGAATCATGATGGAAGGCTTAACTGCACAAAAAGATATGTACATGGGGCGAGAAGAGATTTTTAGCACAACGCAGTTTATTATTGTGCAACCAATAAGCTGGGATCGCAGTGGCGTACTTATTCAAAGATTCCACTCACTAATGCACTCGGGGATATTCGCAAGAGATACTAGCAATTTTATGGCTCAATTTAAACTGAAAAAATTTAAATATAGACAGGGTTTAATTGAGGTAAAGGCGCTTAGCCTGAGGAGCAATTTAATTATTTCGGTGTATTTAATTTTTGGTGCTAGTATTGCATGTATTTTACCAATTTTTTCTTTTGAAGTAATATATATGTATTGGGGAATTTGTAGAAGGTTGTTTAAAAATGTATTTCTATTGTGAGAACTCTACAAACAGTAAAATCAAATTACCTTAAGCAATGTTTTTAATAATATATGTACATATGTTGAATTGTGACATTTCATTAAGCTCTTTAAATTTTCGAGATGCAAAGGTACAATTGTAGAAAAACTATCCGTTGCCCATATACGGCTTTTTGTATACTTAATTGTTTTCATAACTGTAATTTGGAAGCTGTACGATAGTCAGAAGGCAAGTTACAAATCGAATCTTGCCACAATTTTTTGTGTGTTGTGATTCTTTCTTAAAACTGTGTCATCACTGGAGAAAACAATACATGGAATGCCTCATTTCTTGAAAAAATCAACTGAGTTGCATTGGAGTTGCAGTAAGGCTTTGAACACGTTTGAAGACAATTATATTCAGCTTGTACACTACTCCCCATTTTTACTTAAATTACTAGACGTTCAACATGCTATTGCACAGTACATTTATTATTTTTAATCATTTGAGTGAAACATCAAAGTATTGTGAATCAAACATGTAACGCAAGTCTCATTTCTACGAAGAAATTAGTCTAGCATAAATACCCTGTAATATGCAATATTTTACTTTCAAACACATCAAGAAAATTATATTCACACTAGTGAATACCCTAGAAAAAAAACAGTTGTTGGTTTTGGGGTCATTCATTCAGTGGTCGTCGAAAGGAGTGAGAAGAGTTAGACAACACAACCTTTGACCCAGGGAAGAATTTTGCTTTTAATCTGCACTATAAAACATATTTATAGCTTTTGAATACTTGTTGTATTTTTTTAATGCTTTTACAATTTTGACGTTAAACTGAAATTGAAAACACAAACGGACGGCCGCACAAAGAAAAATAAGACCATTACAATGGTGAAAAAGTTCAATTGCTTGTAAGAAGTACCCTTTCTGTGTTATATATTCAACATTTTAAAAATGCCAATTATCTGGTTTAGACTTTACAATAACAGCAGCATTCGCCTTTGTTTTAAAAAAAATTATCGAAACTCTTGTTCATGCAACCTAAATTTGAAAGGATCGGGCAGTTAATCGTTGTGAATTACATATTCATCCTAACTGTGTTCGATAGACCACTCTTACAACACAACTCGGCAATTGCCTTTGAAATTGCAAAAAATACATCTCTTCCTTTGCTACTTACATAAATGTTTCATTTAATTTTGGTTCCAAGTTACTACTAAATTCCCACATCACTTGGCTCACTAGCAACTTCACGTCAAATGACGAATAAGTTCTCACAAGGCGAACATCAAAATACATTCAGACACAATTTATGAAGAATTATTATTTCTGAATGCAACTAACTCAATTCTGTATAATTTGATTCCAAATGTTACAGCTAAGTCCAATTTTGTCAACAACATTAATTCGGAACTCAAAATTTGAACTAGATTATTTACAACTAAATGTTTAATTTTTTTTTCCAACTTTAACAGTATTGATGAATTTTATTGATATAAGGCACACCCTGATCAACATACGGGAGTATAAGTAAATAGCTAAAAATAGCATAAGTACTAGTAGAGTACTATTAAAATCATTTCTGAATACATAGGAATAGAAGTTGGGGTAGTTTTATTTTTTTGTTATTGCAGATTTGTAATTTATGGAATGTTTGGGGGAGGGTGAGCATCTAATTCAAAATATGCTATATTAGGAGCCATACGAGGAGTAGCTCAGGCGGTGTTATGAGGTTTCATTAATACTTTATTTTTTAGTTTTAGTAATTATACTAGGGACTTTGGATTTAAGAAATTTTATGAATTCTGAATTCAAATCAAAATAAACGGTGAGGTTACATTAGCTTAAAAATTATTCAGTAAAATAATGGTAATAATGGAAAGCATGATGTTTACAAATCAAAGTAATTGATCAGAATAGTTGGTACAATAAACTTTTTAATCTGAGAGAGCAGGGCTCAAAAAGCAGAAATGCACTATTGCCTTTGCAAAGTCTCAGGAATTGTTTGGCTTTGTCAGAACAGACTGCTAAGGGGAATTACAGACTGGAGTGTCGGCACACCACATTGGATTTGAAAACATGGTACTTCTTGTACGTATCGTGCTCTAGGCAGGTTGTAGTGAGAGAGTCAACTAATTGGTAGAATGCAGTTGTTGTAGGCAGGAGTAATATGCCGGTTGTAAAATTTCTTAATTCAAGACGATTCAACAGTATTTAATAATTGTTCTACAATCCCAAAAACAGCTCTGGTAAGGGTGAATATTTCGGGCGTGATATTTTACATGTTTGGAATTAAATTTATTGTTTTTTAGCATAAACACGCGGATAAAATATATGTTTAACATATATGTAAAAATCTTCTTTCTAGGCTAAACTCTACTTTTAAACGAAACAAAAAGATAAGACTATTCTTACAAACCCCTCTCAAACAAAAATGGCACATTTGCCTCAAAATGCCTCATTTTTGTTTTTGTTACATCGCTAAGTTTAACCATTTGTTCAATTTTCCTAAAGACTCACCGCTTTACTGCATTTTATTTTATTTGAAATTTTGCGTTTTTGGTTAATATCTAAAGAAAAGTTTTTGGGAAGTATGTATACATTACCTTGTGTATCAATCATGGAAATATTTTGCAACAGAAATATAATTTTATGGAAATTTCGATAACCTCACCTAAAGCAGAGATTATATCGAAAACATTTTTGAACTCAACATCTTCAATTTAAATTAAAATTTTGAATAATTTGTAAAAGAGTAGCTGCACGAAAAAAATCGTTGAGCAGAAATAATTGCAAAAGTGATGTTGTTGTCCCTGTTTAATTAATCTTCAAGTTAAATTAAAATTTTGAATAATTTGTAAAAGAGTAGCTGCACGAAAAAAATCGTTGAGCAGAAATAATTGCAAAAGTGATGTTGTTGTCCCTGTTTAATTTTTTAAAATGATTGGAGTGTAGGTTCTATACGACATGATTATTTCTCAACCCACAAAATTTTACTGCAAATAGTACATCACCAAACCGACCTAGAGAAATGCTGATTTATTTTCCAAAATCCAAACCTCCAAAGGTAGAATGTCTTTAACGATTTGCTTCATAGTGCATAAGTTGCGAGCCGCCTTGTATTCTGTAGCATAATCTCTTTTAAACTGGAACATGTTAGCCAGATCCTCTAAAAAAATACAAAGATTGTGTGTTTTGTGAAATACCAATTGTAAGCGTCAACTTAAAAACATTAAGTTCACTATGTATCTTAAATTTCTAGCTAAAAGTAGCCCTATAAATATTTAAAAAAATAAATAAATAAGAAATATGAATATTTATAATCATGAGATACCTGCGCCTTGGAATCCTAGTTTGCTGAATACTGATGGATCCATTTCGTTGTATTTGACAGGAGTATTTAAAATTTCAGCAAATTTATTAGCAACTTTACTCAATGGTTCAATTGCGCTTACTGCTCCGACTCTCTTTCCAATGTAGTTTGGATCGTCAAATAATTTGGCTGCAAGTTTTCCGATATCTCTTGTTGCGACCATCGGAAGCTCTACTTGTCCCATTGGAAAATTAAGCACAAAAGTACCATCTTCCAAACGTTTTGGTCCCACTTAACACAAGGGTGCATAAATGTTACTTGATTTTGAAATATTAAATATTGTATTTTTATTACTCATTACTTATGTCTTTCCAGAAAATAAAATTCTCGTAGTAGAAAGAAGTAAGCATGATTGTCGTGGGAACTTTTTTGCAAACATAGTTTTGAACTTCACCCTTTCCGTCAAAGTGCGGAACGTAGTATTTCCCTTGAAGTCTTGGCATCGAACCCTCTTTAATCTAATTAACAAAGTTAAAATCTAAATCAAATTTAAACGTCAAATAAATAATACCTAAAACTACTTACAATATTTCTCGTATCTTCCAATGAAGAAAGAACTACGTGCTTCACACCAACTGCCTCTGCTGCATCAGCAAAGTTTTTTGTTTGTTGAATTTCTCTCTCGACATTGAAATGGTCCCAAAAGTTAGTGACACAAAACGCTCCTAATAATTTTAAATGTTAATTGTTCTTTTTTTGGTATTTATAATATACCGTAAGCTCCTTGTAACGCAATTTTCAATGACTGTACGTCATCCAGATCAGCTTGAACAATTTCTCCGCAAATTTTTGCTAAATCTTTTCCTTTTTCGGTACAAATGTTGCGGCTAATAGGACGAACTGTATAGGTTCCTAATTTTAACAAGGCTTTAATAACAGCTCCGCCTTGCAATCCTGTAGCTCCAATTACTGCAATTATTTCCCGCATTGTCCTTAACCTGGTTGGAAATTTTCAGCCCTTTCAGCTTAAGGAAAAACTAAACTTTGTGTGTTAACTATAAATGTTTGGAATTAAACATCTTCAAAACGATAAGTAGGTTCAAGGTTAAGGAGATAACACTCATCAAAATCTGCCTTCAAACTTTTGACTTGTTTGGTAAGTACAACTCCAAGATAATTTGACATTTGTGCAGGATTGCAAAGTTTACATTTGGGCCACTTACGATTTTACCATTACAAAATTCTGTGTAACGCATCTGCAACCTGTGGCTTGTGTCGATTATGGCTTACGCTAATTGTCAAATAAACTATCGATTAATTGATGTATTAATTATGTAATTGGAGTGTATGAAAGTGTGTGCATTCAAAATTTCACTTGCTTTGGAGAATGTTTATGCTTTAGGAGGCTTTAGAGCGTTTGCAGAAAAATGAGTATTCTACCAAAGGCTCCTCACATATATCGTTATTTCCAAAATAATTCCAGAGTCGAGAAACAATGGTGCAAGAGGAAGGGGTGCATTGGTAAAAAAAACTTATCTCTAGAAGTTCTAAAACATCCAGTAGCATAAAGAAATCAAAATCTTTAATTTGTCTTTTCTTGAAAATGTTGAACTGAAACTTTACACTGAACGCTGCGTTCCGTGCATTGCCCTATTGGGCACCTAAATGAATAATTTACATATATCAGGTAATACCTCGGAATATTCCAGAAATTGTCAAACAAAAAAATGACACTGTTGGTTTCAAGGTAATAATTTTGTGCTAGTGAAATGTAACCATAAATTGAAAGTATGATACGTGAAATGGAGTTTTGTTTGTCAAATGAAAACCTTTCTCTTATGTGAATTAAAAGTTAAAAGGGTCCCTTAAGTTGTTGTTCTATAAAATTTGACAAATTTGGGTTAAATTTCTTGGCCCTTAATGGTAAAAATATTGACGGATTGTGTTTATAAGCGTGATACTCTTTCGCGTTAGCGGAATATATTTACCTGGCAAGATTTCGTGTTTGTAAGCATTCTAAACATCTAAACCACTATAAACGAGCTTATTATTCACACCAGTTAAGTTTAATTAATAAATTGAACGAGTTTTACTTTTACTGAGTTTGATGTTTGTAGAGTTGTTCAATAATCTTGGAATGAGGATTTTGTACCAAGTTTCTCAGAAAAAAAGTATTTTGTTTAATTTTTAACTGTTTGAAAATGTTAACCACAAATTTGAAGTCACTTAACGTTATAGGTTACTTGTACATAAAATGTATACGGATTCAATACCTGGCGGTTGGAGAGAGTAGACGTGTATTGAGATGTGGAGAAGAAATTTGTCATCATGTCATTTTAAATGCCGCTAAGGCACTTAGCAGTTCAAATAAAAATTTAACGCCAAAGCGTCCTTAAGTTTCTTGAAATACAGTGCAGCGAGTCTTTGGTTGATATAGAAAAATTGAATCAAGTGTTAAATCGAATAAAACTCCGTACTTATGTCTCCCCGAATCAAAAACTGAAAATTACCACACCATGGAAGCAACCGTTCAAAATTTTCCAAAAACATTTTGTAAATCAACGAGGATATTGAAGTATACCATGTACATAGAGCAGGAAAACAAGGAATTGGAAATCGGCCCATTGTTTGCACGTTACTCCTTTCACGTTCAAATTCTCAATTTCCTCAAGCAAAACATCCAATACTTTAAGAATTGTCCAGCAAAAACGTTTAATAGAAAAACAGGCAAAAATGGCATCTCTGCTTTGGGCAAAAGCAAAAGAGCTGTAAAATTCAAAACCTGGTTTGTTAACTTCTGTTAGACGTGGAATTTTGGAGACTGTAGAAAACGATGGGAAAGGAAAACGCGTCAACTACAGCTTGCAAAATGGTGATCTACCGGAACTACACTAACTGCTATAATGCAATCGAAAACTTCCATTAATTTTCTCTTTTTCTTATTTAATACAAAAATTTGTTCATTTTTCATACAGCAATGTAAACAATTTATTCCATTTAAATTTATTTAAACGATAATTTGAATTTCATGATTCAAAACATTTTGGTTTTGAACTTTGTAATTTTAAAAAACTTTTACACCTAATGAAAATTGCTTTCAAAGCACAATGTTGGTTTAGAACCAAAAACATAGATTAGAATAGAAACTAGAAGTTTTGCTTTTCGGAAGCCAATAGGCCATTTCCAAATATACAAGGCGTTTTAGTTCATCAGGACCATCATAACTTTTTGTTTCATGCAAAACTAGATTTTGACCTTGTAAGGTCATTTTGAGATGAAAAGGTCATTTCCGAGTGAAGAGGGGCTCCACGATTATCGGAACCATCATAGCTTTAAGAGAAGTTCTAATCCGGTTAAGGGCATACTTTGCTGTGCTAAGGATATGGATGCATCGAATGCGCAATCTAGGCCGTGATCTACCACTCCTACACTTCTTAAGTGCTGTTGAATTGATCTCTCAGATTTCATGATTCTGTTCAGCTCTTGCTTTCTCTGAAAAAAGTTCTAATTCATAAACACGATGTACAATGGCAAAATTTGAAAACGTCAATTGTTGACACATCCTGTACGTTGAAACATGTTCAACTTGTGTTGGACCCTCCAAGTTTGCTACATAATCTCCTCTCATTATTTTTTTGTGTCTTCCGTCCGTCCGTGTTTTGAAATTGCAGTTCAGAACTACAGTTACATTTACATTCCAAAAGCAAAATTGCAGGTCAACAACAAAATCAGCCACCAAAATATTTAACATTGTTATCAAGCAAACTAATTAAAACTGAAATCTCCCTCTATGACGAGAGTATGACCCTTCTCGACCCATAAATAAACAGTAAAAAACCGGTCAACCAAATAGCGGAAGTAGGAGATTCAAACAAATGATTTTAATTAATTAAAAGATTAGAAAAATTCTAAGAATAAAACAGAATTTAGGGTGTAAGTTGAGTATTAGGAATTATTATTTTGTTTTTTGGAAAAGTAAGATTACAACTAACTTTGAAATGTGGGGTCAAAGGGTGATATCATTTTGAAGAGGGTTCTGGGGTCATCATTTGGTTTCAAAACAAAAATGTTTCATATTCAAAGGACAATATCATGTCAATAGGTCATTTAGGAGGTGGAGGAGGCCTGCGGTTTGTCGTAATCTTCATAACTTGACGTTTTTTTTACAAACAAGTGACCTTGAAATGTTGTTTTTAGGTCAAGAGGTCATTTTAGGGGCCATTGCGGGGCCACAGAGAAAAGTGTCCAAATACAAATGTTGCTCCATTTCATAAGAGGAACAACTTTTGTAGAGGTCATTTTTCATGTTGTCATAGAACTGTGCAGTTTCTGAGAAACTCGAGCAAGAAAATTTAATAAACGCTGTATTGTAAACGTGTAAATGTATTTTCATAATTTTAAAGTATATCTGAAATTTTCAAAAAGCACCACAATCGATTTATTGACATACTTGAATATAAGACACAAAACGTAAATGTTTTATTCACTTGATTGTGTTGCAAAAACGGAGTAGATTGCTAATTTGGAGAAAAAATGAAGAAAGTTAGTGGAGCTGTCTCCTTTACGTCTACGCCAAATTTAAACTCATATTTTATGTTATCCTCTCCGGTTACAACCGTGCTTCTTGTACATGTAATTTCTTTAGCGAGCAAAGTTGAGAGCTTTACCATTATCAAGTGTTCTTCATTGTATCGAGTTTCCAGAGAAGATGTCCTAATTAAATAATTTTTGGTAATACTTTTACAATTTCTTTTTTAAAAAAGTATACTTTTTAGGTTAAAGTTTGGGCAAAGCAGTATGTAATAACAGTACAATAGTTGCATATTCTGACTTTGCTGTGTTATACAAAAAAAAATTGTTTTCAAAGCATTTTTGTTAATAAAGATTGTACGTAGTTTCTCTCAAAGTTATATAGAAGCAAATATACGGCGTAAAACGCTGTATTATCTTATCGTTCCTAATTAAAACTTTGGTATTACGAAACTTTTAATTTCGAGTACTTTCGAAAAACTAAAATTTTTGCTAGTTTTATCTTACGTATCAATAAACGTAGAAGTTGTAGGGAAAACTTCAATAGGTACAGAAGCCCCTACTTCATTGGAAAAGTTAAGACTGCGCACCACTTCTTCCACTGGAGTTTCAGCCTTTAAATATAGCAATTATTTTAAATTTTAAAGAATAAACAGCAAAAATATTTGACAGATTTGTTTTCTTAGTAAATAATCTTACTTAGTTTTCTTAGTCAAAATTAAATACATTAAACCAAAATTATTTAATTCGAGAATGCGTGTTGCAGATTGTTGCTTTGGTGACTAGGTGGCTAATCTTTGCTTTCATATCACTACGTTTAGAGCGATCTTGTTGTAATTAGTAACAAAATCTTGCACACTTACGGAGATTTTTCGGTGTAGAAAGTATACCTTTACAAATTCTTCCCTCATGGCTTCATCTGACTGGGCCAAATAACTTCCAAAATTTGTTCCTTTAGAGCTGTAGTATAGATAGCTTTGAACACCAACAAACACATTGGCTTCTCGTAGATGTCCGAGTATTATCTGTTCTCGCACTGCCAAGCCAGACAGGTCTGGGCTGCAAATGGTTAAATAAAAGTAAAGTTGATAAACAGGGTGTTTACCGAAGGCCGGATAAATTCATTATTTATTTTCGCGATTCATGTTGTTATTAGTGCCGATATCCAAGCAACTTTTTAGCCAAAGCAAAAAAAAAGTCAAACGTTCAAATCATTCCGATGCTTAAATTCAATTACCTAAATTTTTTCCATAAAAGTTCCCTACGTTAACTTATTAGACAATACTTTACTAAACTAATTAGAAATATCGGAAAGGCATGAGCGAGCATACCGTCAAAATAAAACTACTCCTTGAATCACGAACAATTAGGAGCTACAAATTTTGTAAATTATCAAATTATGATAACGTTAAGTTAATTATCTTAAGTTCAGTAAGTCCACGAACGGGTAGATTCTGCCAAAGGTTTGAGAAACCTTGCGCAGCCAGAAGAAGCGGATGTTTCCCTGCGCGAAAACTTTTCAAACTAGGTAACCTAACTCTACCTTTATAAAGAAGTAGCATTTTTAGTCTACATATTTTCCAAAATAGTGCGTATTGGAAGTATTTGAAGAAATTGATGCTTTTTCTTTTAATTTTCAATAGCTACGAAATTGGTAATGTCGGCACTAAAGCGATCCCACTCGGTTGTCACTAAGGGAAATTAGGAATCAATTTATCCGCTAAACACCTTGTATATGTTAGTTTTGTTTTGTATGTAATTCCCTTAATAGGGAATAACTTAATAATTTATAGAAAATTAAAATAATATATTACAATATTATAAATTCAATTACAATTCTTATAATACATATAAGAATTAGAAAGGTTCTAACTAGTGGATCAGTTTAGTATAGCTTCTCCGGCATGTCGTAAAACAACAAATTCGTTCAATAGCATGGAGTTCTATTGCAGTGTCGTCAGTATCAAAAATGTTCGCCTACATAATCCACACTTTCACAACAATCATTATTTCATTACTGAGATATAGTTACTTACAATGAGGCAGTTTGAACAATTGAAAATTCAGATTTTGAAATTGAAGCATATGGTTTGGGGCCCCTCCCGAACTCTCTTCCGCAGGCCAGGAGGCTTTCAATTTGCTTCAATTGCTAAAAAATTAAAACATTACTAAACAATTCAGCTTGTTTATTTAATTTATATATTTTGAGAACTTACATCCAAGGTCATGCAGTTGGACGAACTTATTAATGTAAAAAGGGCCAAGGTAGCAACTATGGTTCGAAACGCAATGGTAACCATTTCTGTGGATGTGTTTATTGGAAATGTGCAGAGTAAAGTTGAGGTAATTCGAATAATAATGTTTTTAATTAAAATTGATTGCATTTATACCACAAATCTACACCCAATTTGCAATTGTTTTTTTTGTATATCCAATAATTTTTTCTACTTAAGTATTTATATATTTTATAATATTTATATTTTTAAGTATATTCTGAGTTTGCGGTGAAAAAATGCGAGAGAATTCTTCTTCGGAAATACAAAAAAAAACGAAAAAATAAAAACAAAAAGTAGGTAATGCTTCTTTAATTCTATTTATTTCTCAAATCCGTCTTAATTAATAGGGCTAACTTCTGTCGTTAATAGGTTTGGCGAATGCGTGCCTTAATTTATGAAGATTGGAGAGTTTGGTAAGTTGTAAGGTAATCTACCTTACTTACCTTAATCTACCAATATGCCTTTTTTTAAGTTTTAAGTTTGTAAGTTAAGTGAGTAATTTAAGTTTGTGCTATACTTTGCTTAAGATTAAGTTATCAGCTCCCCTTGGCGCGTGAAAAGTAAAAGTTCAGATATACTTTGCGTTAGTGTAAGTTTAGGGTTTGCTGTCATTTGAATTGTTTAATTAGTTTTAATTAATATCAAGTTAAAGCAATTTTATGTTAAGGTGGCTTAAACCTAAGCGAAGTCTAGGCTTACNAGTTTTAATTAATATCAAGTTAAAGCAATTTTATGTTAAGGTGGCTTAAACCTAAGCGAAGTCTAGGCTTACACTTGATTGAGATCATGTTGAACTTGGGGAAATGTATATGTAGATGATAACCACTCTTAAGTTAATTTAGTATTCAATTTACCTAAACATTTTAAGGCACCAAAACATAATACTTAGACATTGTTTAGACTAATTAAGTATTGTAAATATATTTAAGTTTTGGTTTCGATTAAAAAAAATTGCATAGGTTAGGTTTAGGTCAAAGAGTATTTTTTTTATCAAAAATTTCAATTGGTAAGAGGCACTATGTACCCTATGATTTTACAGAAGTCTGGGTTAAGATTAAGTTATAAAACATATATACAATTCAAAAATATAATTCAAATATATTGGTGTAACATTTTTCTCTATACTACGTGATATTCTCCTCTAGGAAAATATAGTTACACTTCCAAAGTTGTGGGAGTCGTCATTTTTCCTAAGTAAATTATGCATGCACAGCCTACTCAAACACTTTTTTTTTGATAAATAAATAATTATGATAATTAGGTTTATAATAATTTATTAGTTTACTAGCAGAGTCATTACAGTCCTTGAGAATTTGAAGTCTATAGACTCAAATTGGATGTGAATACAAGATAAATGTTTTTTTAAATCCCATTAAAATTAATTAAAATAATTTTTCAACAATATTTGCAATTTCATTTTGTGCAATTAGTATTTAATGGCATTTTTTTAAATCTGAAATT
>VYYI01001647.1:0-18267 GCA_021029175.1 Bilobella aurantiaca
TTGAGTAGAAACATTCAAGAATTTCCAAATGAGTAGAGAGTAGAAGAGGATTGAGTAGAAGCCGGACAGAAAGAGTAGAGAGTAGATGAGTAGCTACTCTTTGAGTTCGCCCATCTATGCCCCTACCAAAGTACATCAGAAAATTAGTAAACGTACAGACAAAGGTCCTCTTGGTGTTCATCAGTGTTTTGTTCGTTGACACAGTCTCTCACTCTGTCTCCATAAGTCTCCAGACACGATAAGCCCCCCTCAGCGAAGAACACTGAAACAATAAATACGTGTATCATTGAATCTCAGTTTTTTAAAATTAAACCATCGATACTAGTATCAAGTTTACTCCAGAAAAGAAGATCTTGCCAGATAATTAATAAATACAAGCTACGTTTGGTTTAAGAAACTCGTTTTATGCTGGCGTTTCTTTATCCATATTATTCATGATTGACTCAGAAATTAGCTCGAATTTATACTGCCAAATTGAAAAAAAAAACGAATTCAATTCATCTAATTATTTAAAAAAATCTTGTAATTCTAGAGTACCGAAAATTGTAACAAAACAAAGCTATTCTGACAACTTACTGGCAATACGCGCTCCATCGTTGTTTTCCCCACAAAAAAAGTCCACCATTGTGTCCAAGGCAGAATTGACCAGTGTTCCGTTCTCCCAGCATTCTTCAATAATGTCCAGAGCCCCGCCCATACACTTCTTCACTTTTGGCCACTTGAGACAAATCTTATTGAAAACATTGTCCAAGTTTCCTTAAAGTATCATCCGATAAATCAACAATTGATTGGAAACGAATAAACACATCTGAATCCTCATTCCTCATCCTCACCTTTGGGAATAGCTTCCTGGAGTTCATTAGTCAGCGCAGTTTCATTGAAAAGTCCATCCATACAAGTACTCATGTTAGCCTAAGAATGATATAACCACGGTTAAAAATTTAGTATGTGGCAACTTGAATCACTTTCAGAATAAAATAAGATCCTCTCTGTCATTCTCGTCCGATTCGGAGGACGTAAGAGTTTCTAAAGATTTTAAAGAAGTTACAAGTTACCGCAATGTTATCCTCATTGATGGTTTGATTCGTTCTGCACGATTGCCGGAATTGGTCCATGACACTGTTGACAAGGGCTGGAGACGGTTTCTCAAACTGGTCAAACTTCTCCACGATTTTGTTGACTTCCGCTTGGACATTGACCTTTTGACCTCCATAGGCAGAACACGACAAGTAGCCGAGGATGGCCATGGCAAGGCAGAGTGGTTTCTTATCCATGTTGTTCTTAACTTGAAAATTGAGATCACGAGATCAGTGAGTCAGAATGCGAGTGAGAGCGTCTGAAAGAAAGAAAACGTCAATTACAGTTTTAGCTCAAGCTTCAGCCACTTCCAGATCTAAGATCCTTCTTCAACTTATGCAAACACAGCAATTAAATATAACAGACAATAGGAATTGACAGAGTCACCAATCATTCTCATGTTCCCTTATCTCAAGTTGTTCAGCGACCTTTGGAGTCCTCTTTCCGTCGCACAGTAACCCATATAAAACTAATCAAAAAATCCAAAGGTACACTCTTAGTTTCTGGATTAATGTTGAGCAACAGGTTACATTGTATCGTGTTATACCGATGGTGGTATACATTGTGAACTTTGAACAAACCCAAAATGAATCAATCAAGCCTAATTTTGATTTTATTTGCTTACCCTTTCTTAATATTGTTTACACTGGAGGTACTGGAGAACCGTCTCTGACTTATCCTGGAGAACGAATGAAGTTGAAACTGTAAACTTCCCTCTGGAGAGCTGCCCTTTCCTGGAGACTAGATACCCGATACGGGACGTGATTTGTGAATAATTTGTTAAATGCTGTGACAAGGGACGATGTCAACTCCGTGACATTGATCCACTCTCTGGGAAGGGATATGCTAAGTGTTTACCTTTGTCCAGGCAATCAATTGTCAATTCCAAGATTATTAGGGCTAAATGACGCAAGTCATTCTCTTTTTTCCCCTTTTTTTCTCCAGTTCCCTCTGGAGCCAGAGAGGACTCTCCAGGCACAAAAAAAGCCAAAAGACGCTAAACATTAACATTAATTAACATATAACTTAACCTCAATTAACAAATTAGCATAACCATGAATATCACTTCGAAAAAAAAACTTCTTCATTTCATTACCAAACAAGTGTCACTGAAATCTTGCCAAAACTAATTACAAATCAAAGGCATTCCTTTTAGAAAAAAAATACCATGATTTAAGAGTTAAGACCAAAGCCAGAAATGTCTTTCCAAAAACATCCTGAAGAACTGCTCAGATTTACGAATATTATGCTTAATTAGTTAATCGTCACACTTAATTAATTCACAACCCAACCACCTTACATAACAACCTCAGCTAAAGCCAACTACTTAATTACGTAACGCTTTATTTGTGCCAATTTTCGCTGGTAACGTTTTTTTTTGAGGCGACGATGTCACGTCGTTCTACGCGTCTCTTTGAGCAGATCTTTCTTTACTTTCACTTTCGTCAAGATTGGAAACAGAGTGAGAATGGAATGCTCCACTTATGATCTAGTCCCCCCTTTCATGAACCTGACCACCGTGGACACGGTGGAGTGGCCCATGGCAAGTGGCCAAGAACTTGACCTCTTGACACCAACTCCACATTCCCATGTCCCACAATAGCTCAATTACGACCAAGGGCTCTCCCGCCCCAGGAGGTCTCAGCCTACTAATCCTTCTAAATAGGGGATTCTAATCGTCCTGTCATTAATTTCTAATTACCCAGGAGGAGGGAAGTGGAGTGGAATCATAGGTACCCTCCAAGACCAATGCCCACTTGAGCAGTATTCTACCACTTCCATTTCGGCCATATAATGCTGGCAATGCTCTTGGGAGATGAGAAGATGCTGTCTCGAAGTTCCCATGAATGCACTTCCTCCGTCCCATCTTCCCTTCGGTCATTCCCCTCGGACATGTCCATGGGAATCAGGCAGAAGATCTGGGAAGGAGATGAGTCAATTGATGCTGTGGTCGACTTGGGCTTTTGAGCTTTAGTGTGGACTTCATACCCCTTCTGACGCCATTTTATTAGCCAAGACACAAGGAAGGATATGCTCAGATGCTTCCACCATCAATCCCAACAATAGACCCACCACTCGCTTCCCTAGCTCAATCAATGCCCTCCTACTTGACAAGTACATTATCAGCACTCAGGCCTTCCCAAGCACATCCTTAAGTCTCTCCATCAAAACCTTCTCTCAGCCTTCTGGAAGCTCTCCGTTGGAAGGAAGGCATTACTTCCGGTTTAGTACTTCCCCTCAAACCAAAACTAGTGAACCCATTCTCCTTCATTACTAAAAACTACTTGACATTTGGCAAGTACAAAGTCTCCATTTCAAAACAGCATTATCCCTTCTCTAGGTCAGCTCTTTCTCCAGCGCCGTGGCTCTGTCCCTCTGGAAGGCAATCTGGAGTCTGGAATAGAGCTTTTCTTCCTCCTTCTCCAGTGACTCCAGCAGTTCTCCTCGAAGGCATTGACAGAGAGAGGCCTAGTTTAGAAGCATTTGTGGCCTGTGAGTCGAGATTAGTGCCGTATTTACGCCGCGTGACGTAACGTGTCCAGTCCACAAACGATAAGCCTGGAGTTCCAATTACAAATTAGAGAAGCATGAAGCAGCAGGAGGAAAAGTGAGAGGTTGTTGCCTGTGCTTTGGGGAGGAAGTGGCCGGATTTTATCGTCAACAAAGCAAGGGCTTTGGAGGCTTCATTGCAGCAAGCAAAGCTCTGAAGCATTTCAAGAGGGGAATGAAGCACTAACGAGGCCTAGGAAGGAGTCAGTCTTCATTGCAATTGCACAAGATCATCAAGTCACCAAAAGCTTCCCAAGGCCTCACTCGAGTGCATTAAAGCCAAGGAACGCATAAATACTTGGCCAAGGAGTGCGGGACACAATGGAAGCATCAATTGATCAAAGCTAAGAGCCAAGGCAAGAAGGGGAGAGTCCAATTACCTCCTGCCTTTGTGGGCCCATGCCGAAACCAAAGACAGAATTAGAGCAACTTTCCTACAAAGAGGACTCCTTCAAGGATCTCAGGACCACTGCCCAAGGGCTCCTCCAGGAGAGCCCTTAAGTCTCAGTCAGACAATGAGTGACCCCAACTGCAGCAGGCTCAAGCACTCCTACTCCCTAACCTCCCTATCCTCCAGCAGACTCATCAATCAAAACAACCAGAGCAACTCCTTCCACCATCAACATGACAAGGAAGATGAGTCTGACGACTACGGATTCCTGTCCGGATTCAGAGATCAAGTGATGAACAATCAGAAGATGCATCTTCCTAAAAAAGCATTCTCGCCCACTACGTGTGCCACGAGGACAGGGAATCTCAACAACAACAACGCAAGCAGCGGAGCACAGTTTCCGTCAAGGCTCAATGTAAACAATAGTAATCGAAACTGCTGCGGGCCTGGAATCCGAAATCAGGACTCCGGATGGGAGGACTTTGCGAGTCCGGGCCCTGGACAGAGTCTAGGCAACTTTAGTTTCAGTTCCAGCAAGCTCAATTCCTTTCCCCAAAATACTGCCGGAAGGTCAATCGCTGGACTCCCGTTGAGGAAGAAAGAGAACGGAGTTCACGAAGGGGGCGTGTCCTGTAGCTGGGGTGACGAATCCACCTTCACGTCCTTTCAAGGGACTACGCATAAACTCCCCCCTGCGACACAAAATGCTTTGGGAAATGCTTCCCCCTTGGGGAAAGTGGCTCAGCAACCCCCACCGCGCTCCTTCAACCAGTTACCACCGCCGTCACGCGTGAGGCGAACCCTGTCCTGCTACGCCAAGCAACCTCCGAAGGGCCAGAACTCCCTTCTGTACACTGATTCAGCGTCGACGCTCAACGTGAGTACAATACCGGAGAAAGGTGAGGGTACGGAAGAGGGCTGCAACCCCATTTGCGAATTCTCACCTTACTCATCTCTCTCCTCCAATGATCTCCTCCGACTCAACGGAAATGCTCACCTCCAATCATTCCAAGTGCCCTTCCAAGGGCTCCACGAAGGGACCAAGGACCAAGTCTACTTTCATGACAATCCAAGAGACTGCGGATGCTCCACGTGCTTCCACAACAAGCTCCAGATCATTCTCAAGGTAAAGTTCAGTCTCCACTTTTCCAAAACAAACAAAAGCATAACTAAAACAAAGGCCCAGAATAAATTATGGCTCTAGTGTAAACAGCATCAGAAAATTTTAAAAGTTAATCAATAACTAAAAGTCCTTCTTTAGTCTCTCCTTGTCATATAAAACGAAATCAATAATCAACAAAATGCCATTAGAAATTAATAATAACCTAGTTAGTGGAAAAGTGTAACCACGCCCAACCACCCTGACATTGATTTACAGGGCTAACGATTCTAAAATGGTGTTCATCAAACATGTGCTAAAATTAATTACAGTTATTAAATGGGAAAATGATAGAGAAACCCATTAAACGGCAAGTTGAACAACAACGAAATTAATTCTCGCTTTAGCAACTTAATCGTTACACGCTTGAATGCGGATAACGGACAGTGAACCGAAGCGTACCAGCCAATCTATTTAAATTAATAACCAATTAATTGGTTTTCAAGATTCCCAAAAAGTAACAATAATTTATATTTGTGAGTCCATTTCATGAAAATTTTCAATCAATTTGTCATGAAAAAAATCATATTCAGAACATATTATGCTGCTCGAATGCTATTTCATGGTTTCCCTTTTTCCCTAAAAATCGAATACTCACAGCACAATCTAATTGTCGACTTAAGATTTACGCAGTAGTAAAGCTAGGACACTTTTCGGCGTTTTCAAAAGCTCTATCCTTAATTATTTTAGTGTACTTGGCCCACTCAAGGCTTGATTACTAGGTGGCTTCATCAATGCACAAGGACTGCTTGATGACGCAGGGCGAAGACACGAAGGTTATTTTGATTTAAGAATTATGTGGTTAATGGAAAGTCCTAAGTGATTTCCTCGCCACGACACGGCGGAGAAAGGGGTCTGAAAGGGCGTTTTAGTTGATTTGAGCGCTGATTCTCGTCATTCCGTCGTCCCAGGCCCACTTCCGTCTCAAAGTGGTGAAAGTCATTGGAAGTATTTCCTACAAAGACCTTTAGAAGGGCAAGTTATTGAAGTATGTGCTGGGGTGGCATGTGAAATGCTCCTTGCTTGGGCCAGCAGCGTAGCTCATGGACTGCCTCCCTTTGACGGCACGTGGAGTCCCTGGACACCCACTTTCACCACTCTCCTGACACACTTGGCCTCACTCTGTCCAAGGAAGGCATAGTCCATGGAAAGCATAGTCCAAGGGCCTACCAGTTGCAGAAAGGATCCAGAAGTGGAGTAGGTGGGTGCTTGAAGTATTGATCCGGATGTCCACCTCCTGCACAGCCGCCGCTGTCTCCACTCCCAAACAACACTCCATTTCCACCAGGGTGAAAGTGGAGAGACAACGGAGAAAGTGGAGCAGTTCTTTCCCCTTTCCTCCTCAACAAGTACACAGCTCCGCCAGGACTCTCCACCATTCTCTAAGTTTCCTAGTCAATTACATGGAGAGTCTCCAGTGCCAAACTTGGACTTGTACTTTGGACAGTCGCTGCTGAGGAGTTAGTCAGTAGTATTGCTTGTGCCAAGAGTAGCTCATCCTAGACGACCAAAACGAATCAAAAGGAACCAAAGATAATGTTCTACAACACCTACCCACCACATCGACCACCCAAACACGTATTGCCAGTACACTTCAAGCGCTATTTCTTTGGTGTAGCAAACTTTCGAATTAGAGAAAGTTATAGCTCTCTTGTTTTCGTTTCATTGAAATTGAGAGAAACGCATGCCCATTCATGAGAACCCATTCATTAAGTAATTGGGAGAAAGAAGTTGGCGAAAGTTGATTTGCTTCTCTGATGATTCTGAGAAAGTTGATTGACGGGAGGGCGTGGGTGATGAAGTTGTAATGGTTGTATTAATTCGAAATTAATAGGCAACTCCCAAGAAGGAACCCTCGCCTCCTAGTATTCTTCCTGGAAGGAAGGAGAGTGCGAAGGACGAAGAGAGCCCTTCGGACAACTCAACGGCCCTTAGCCCTTCATACATCTCAAACAAGCTACCCACAAGCACAAATATTGCTTGGCCACTCACACCACAAGGTATACACTTAACCTATTTTCAGTAATTGGTGAAATTGAAACTTTTTTATAACTTATTGCAGAGGCAGTAGGATGCTTTGCTTCTCGGCTCACGGCGTGGGAGCTGGAAGAAATTGGCAAGTACTCGCAGATATGGTGTGTGGGACACGAGGCAGTTAGAAAAATCAACGGAGACAAAACGAATCCCAACAATTCTGCATTTGACGACGAAAATGGAAACTACCACAAGGGTGAGCATTTTAAAAATCATTTCAAAGAACAAAGAAACAAAAGCGACTATTTCAAAAAAAAATGTAAAATTTTCCGTATTTTTAATTGCGTCAATTTCCAATCTTGATTACCATATCCGGAAAACCCCAATATTTTCGATCGCATTGCATAACATTTTCAAAGTTTTACAAACACAGCAATGCTGAATTTCGAAACTCGAAAGCGCTTTTGAACTATCGAATCTAAACCCAACACTGTGTAGCCTCTAGCTCTAATGTTCCTGCGCGTGTTCTCTTCCAGTAACACGAGACCACTTATCCTATCGCTACGAAATCCTGGAAGTGATTGGGAAGGGATCCTTTGGGCAAGTCATTCGAGCCACGGACCACAAGACTCAGAGCCAAGTCGCTGTCAAAATCATCAGGTGAGAAGCGCTAGGAGAGCTCGAGCTAAAGCCCTCCGAGTCAAATCCCTTGTCAAATAGCTTTTCAATTTCTAATCAAAAGTAGCGATATGGCAGCTAGCAGCAGAAGATGAGGAAAGGGAAAGCTGAGAGCTTCCTTTTACCTTGGTAGGTACAACTCCCATCTATCCAAATGGAAATTGACACTGTGAGCCTCCGTTGGGCGCTAAGATGAAGGATGAAGCTGAATTGAAAGATGAAATGCAGGCAACTCCCAAAAGGCACTTTACTTTCCCTTTCTTTACTTTCACTTCCATCGTTCCAATATCCGCTTCTTCGAGTCAGAGAAAGGGCCGTCATTGAGCCATCCAAAGCGAGGGGCCCTTATGCAAAGCCATTTTAATGAGGGTATTGAAGTAAGATTTAAAAGGCCAATAGCCCAACAGGTCCTAAAAAGTCAATATCTGTCGAAGGGAACCTTAGAGCTAGGCACTTTGTCGTAAGATTGGCAGCAAAGTCAAGAGTAGGCATACGACAAACTGCGAGAAAAAAAAAAGCAACGGAGGAGTGTACTTGACATTTACTACAGTACTACCCCGCGGCGTCTGTCCTACCTCAACTGAGAGGTGTAAACAATCTTGTTTTGACAGGAATAAGAAGCGATTCCATGCACAGGCCTTGGTGGAGGTCAAAATTCTGGAACATTTACGAAAACGCGACGGTGACTCCACTGTGATTCGTATGTACTCCTCCTTCTACTTTCGAAAGTAAGTTTCCTTCTCCATACTTCTGATACCCACCAGTAAAAGCCTCTGCCTCGGCCCGGTACATAATTATTCTGCTAAAATGCTTTTTAATTTGTAATTGACAGCCACCTTTGCATCGTGTTTGAGTTGATGTCTCTGAACCTGTATGAACTGATCCGAAGGAACCACTACCAGGGATTCTCGACTGGACTCATCCGCAAGTTCGCAACCTCACTCCTCAAGTGTCTTTCACTCCTGCGAAGGGAGAACATCATCCACTGCGACCTCAAACCAGTAAGATCAAACCAAACAACCAATCAAATTCAATTAAATCAATCAAAGTCCTTTCTCACAATCAATGATCACCCTAGGAGAACATCCTCCTGCGGAAGAGAGGCTCGAGTGGAATCAAAGTCATTGACTTTGGATCCTCCTGCTTCGGCCACGAACGCGTCTTCTCCTACATCCAGAGTCGCTTCTACCGAGCTCCCGAAGTCATCCTCGGCATCCCTTACACCCCTGCCATCGACATCTGGTCCCTGGGCTGTGTCCTCGCCGAGCTCGCAACAGGATACCCACTCTTCCCAGGAGAAAGCGAGGTAAACTCAATCCATCCAACAAAAGAGATGAAATTGGACAAGTCAGAATTAGAAATTAAGGCCTAGATTGAGAGTTGGAAACTCAATAACACCACCTTAGGAATCTCATTAGCACTAATACAATTTACTTTCACCTAAAGCCTCAAAGGCACAAGCCTCAGCTCCAAATTCCACGACGCTTTCTACCAAAATTGTATTTAAAGGGCTCATCCAAAATTCAAAATTGCTCTTTTAGATGGAGCAGTTGGCCTGCATTATGGAGACTCTCGGCCTCCCTTCCGATGGACTCGTCAACGTCGCCACGCGACGCCGCCTCTTCTTCGACTCTCGCAACCAACCACGCTCCATTAGGAACTCCAAGGGCCGCCTCCGAAGGCCAGGAACACGTGACCTTGCATCCACCATCAAGTCTGACCTTGACTTTGTCTCCTTCCTCAGAAAATGCCTCACGTAAGGACCCTAATTAAATGAAAGAAAACCCATCAGAAAACCTAATTGGATTCACTCTTCCTCCCATTCTACAGGTGGGATGCCAACGAGAGACTCACTCCAGAGGAAGGCCTCAACCACCCTTGGATAACGTCGGGCACTACACAGCCCACCATTATACGCAAAAACTACGTATAACACACAAATCCAGAACAAATGACAGACTCTAAATATTTTAGAAGAAAGGCAGAAGAGCTTACTCTCTCCCTTCTGCTTCCCTGGAAAAAGTTCCCTGATCTCACTCAAGAGCATAAGTCAAGCAAATAGATTAGAATACAAAGGGTCTACTTCAAATACATTTCCAATTGAAATGGAAGTGATCTTGTATCCTCCTTTTATAAAGGAAGTGGTCGTCCAGTGGTGCTGGAAATGGTTAGAAACTTTGAACGAGAGTCTAATTTGTCTCCGCCTCCAAACAAATTCCTAATTTATTTCTTGTGATTCACTCAATGGTTTTAATATGATTAGAGCCTCCTTTAGACTAGTTTCATGCCAATGCGGCACCAAGCACCTCAAGTGTGATAAGTTCGTGATCACAGCGCTATTTTAATTTATCTCATTGTACCCAGGCTTTGGACAATAGAATTTGATGAGTTACGTTCGATTCTGTTTGTCCCATTTGCCAACCCACCACTCATATGCATTCCTCATTATTACTCAAAGTAGGTCTTTGTGTTCCTTTTTGAACAAAATAAAATTTAATTTATAAAATTCGGGTTTGGTATGTAGCTTGTGCCTGGTTGTGTTTTTGAGTTCTAAGAAGGGAGAATGGAATGTGAAATTACATTCTCACCTGCTTGAGATCAGACGAACTAAATTTTAAGAGTGGATGAGATCAAAGTTTAGTGGAGATGCTCTCGGCGGCGGTGGAGAGCGGTAACCCTTTGGAAATATTGCATTTTCCAAGTACTCAGCTCTTCTTAAGTTCGTCATATGCATGGCGTTCCAGTGCTGAGGATCAATGTGGACGACGCGGAAGCCCAAAATCTCGAGGTGTCTTTTACGGAGTTGGAAGTAGCCACGAAGGGAACGGAAGTTGGTAGAGAAGGCCCCTGGAGGAAGAATAAGGATTGCAACACCCTGAGTTTCACTGCCCTTGCTTCCTGTATTCTGTCCTTTGCGAAGGCTCTGGAGCGACAGCAGTCTTTTTCCCTTTCCACTCTTCAGAAGCTTCCCGCTCTCGTCAAATTCAATCAAAAAATCTAGAAAAGTCGTAACTCAATTAACGTGTTCTCCGCATTTCATTCGAAAGAAACAGCCGGTTACCCATTTGGTAGAAGTAGGGGCTAAGTACCCCTCGTTGAATCACATTTTCATCCAACAACACCTCTACTAATGAACCCAAAACTTCCGTCTCCAGAGGACTCTCATTGAATGGTACTGTCTCGAAAAAAAAATAGAAAATTGGATATTTGATTTGATTTTCTTTTTAGAAACAACCCAAGTATTTGCCCTTACGAGTAGAAAAGATGCTTTCACAATATTTTTGGTGAAACCAAGGTACATTGGCATCAGGCACGTCTAGGCAAACCGCGCGATTCAACTCCATGTACAGCCGCCTTAGCTTTTGCCCAACGTAAATCTGGAGCAATCGAATTTAATTAAGCTTGTACGAAATATTTAGTTCAAGCGGTGGTGCCTTACATTTGTAGCAGGGGACTTGGCTTCCTCGTCGAGTTTGTCGAGGAACTCAGTTGTGAAGAGATTATGAACCAAAGGCGGATGAAGACACTGTGCAAGTGCCAACATAAGCGATACCTGAAGCAACGCAACGCAAGGAATGCGATCCCAGTACCTGTAACATATTCATAAATAGTTGAGCCATACCACTATTGAAGGTTAGTTTTAAATGAATTGATATACTTCTAAAAATGTGCAACCAGTACAAGTGGAAATGCAAACTCGTAATTTAAGAATTAAATAAATATAAGAAGCGGCTTTACCTGAAAATGACGTCGTAAGCTGCTTGGAACATAGTCAAATCATCAGGATCATGTAGCTCAATACCAGCATTGTATGCATAAGAGAGGAATCGACTTGCGAAATCAGGAGATATACTGGCTCCATTCTGCTTGATAAAATTCACAAGGATGGTTGTAATTGTCGGGTCATTGTAGTTAGACACAGAAAGTGAAGTAGCTATGTCCTTTGCTTCTTTTGAGTCAAAGGCAAGGATGTTAACCCGACTGGAGATAAGGGAAAGTGTGTTTGTAAATGTCGCCGAGTCTGCGGATGCCTTTTTAAGGGTTGCTTGTGTCCTCGCCAGGAGAATAAAATCATCCGAACACAACTCATCTCGACGGTCACCCAATACAAACTGCTCCACCGCAACTTCTAAACTCCTTGTGAAATTCTGGATTTGGTCAAAATACCTAGACAATTACGACAAAAGTTAACTTTACGTTTGCATCACGATTGAGAATTGTATTGCCCCTTATTTATTTAATTTGCAGGCTAACCTACCTCTGACTCATGTTTGCACTTTGGGCCGAACTCTGACTGTTCAAGCTCAGTGCGATCCCTCTTGCTAAAATGAATACTGATAATGGTCGAATTCCATTCGTAAATTTTTCATGGAACATTCGCCAGAGACCGGCAGACTCCTCCTGGAAAATAGAATCTGCATGCCAACCAAAGGCGATCAGAAAAGCATAAGCCTTGACAAAGTCAACTGGACTTATGAGAGTGGGTTGGAGCTGTTGTTTGTAGTTGGAAATATAGAAATAAAGGAGCTGCTTGATTCTTGACTCGAGCTGGATGCAACGAGAAGTATGATGCAACCCCCCAGAGCTTATGCTGAAATAATCGTACGCTATTTTGAGTACCTTGGAAGGATCGCTTGCTTCCAAAAACAATAACTTTTCGGCCTTTCCCCAAAACTTATCAAACAATTCACATCGTTCACGTTCTCCGCTGCGTCTGATCCCACGAAGAACCCGAAAAGCACCTGGATACATTTCCCAAAAGTCCGGGAACGCGTCTAGGTACTCATTCAGTAATGACGACAAGCGTTGCTGTTCTTCCCAGCTTCGTTTAGCACCCGGAGATAAGACACTGAAGAGATCTAGCGGCGGTGTCCCATCTTCCTCGTCAATGAGTCGCCACACTTTGCGATTCAGTGCGTCAAATAGTTCTGGGGGTTCATGCGCTCCAAACTCGAGAATTCGCTGAGTCGACATGACGTCCATAAGGGTAAGGTCCGATACTTTAGGGGCCAAGAGCTTACCGATCGCCCTTTGTAGCTCCTGACATATTCCAATGCCTTCGCGTATTCGCTGGGTCTTTTCATATCCAATAAACTTAATCCATTTAGTGTCATTGAGGCAAAGAAGAACTTTACAGTAAATAGAGGGGTCGATTTCCGATAGCTGTCCCCCTCGAAGGAGCGATTCTAACTTATTGTAATAGAGCTGCGTAATAGAAGGCGTTAGACATCTTGAGGCACTTCTCAGAGCGATCGAAACCAGTCTTATCTCATGCCCGTCTTCCATTTCCTGTATGAACTCACATAAGCGAGTAAAGAGAGTCGTAATAATCAGACTTCCGTAAATACCTTCATTTCTCAGGGCTACGCTAATGCGAGAGATGGCTGGAAGAGGCAAACTTTCTCTGCGAACATCCAATTCCTTCAAGAGCAATTGACACGGATTTGAACGTATATCAAAATCAAATTTCTTTAAACACAAAAGGCAAGCGGCCAACGGGTCGTCCTTCAATTCCTTTCGGTTGTCTAGGATGTGCTGAAGAATCTTCTGAAATGTAGGATGCTTCGAAAGTTCGCTAACGAAAGATTTTCTGCTAGGTAAATCTGCTCGTTTTGTCCCAAAGAGACTTCCGACGTTAAATACTAGTTTTTGTAAATCCAAAACAGTAGCCAGAGCTTGGGAACTGTGTACTGCATTCACTTCCCCTGCATTTTGTATGGACTCAAATGTGCTGAATACTTGTTCAATCGACGCGGCTTCCAAAATCTGTCTCAAAGTCGGATCTGAACAACCCGGATACAGATTTATAAAGATAAGTTGACTTGGATCGTCAGTGCGACCATCCAGGGTGACAAGTCCGCTCCCGCATTCAATATCTAATTCCGTCAACCCTTCAAAGCTAGAGCTTCTGAGCGTTGACATTGTTACAGAATTTGGAAACAGTCTTGGATTTGGTTGCACTGTCCTCAGACTTTGAGAAATGGCCAAAACTGGTTCGCGACAGCCAATCGGACTCGAGCGTTGAGATACCAGAGTACATGAGTTGCTGGACATTGTTTTAATCTGATTGTAGGCGTGCCTTACGAAAGGACTCCGTTTGTAGCCGAAACTCTTGAGCATGGTGAGAGGTTGAGTAAGGACGACGCAACAGGCAAGAGATAATGCAGTTAAGATCAAAATCCTAAACCTTGACCAAAGAGACCTGAAAGCATATTTAGTCTATCAATTTTATGTGAATTCCTCAAACTTAATTAATGGATTTACCTTTAGTTAAGTTATCCAACAAATATTCCAATCCCATTGTTTACTATCGATACATGTACAAGAGTAATTAGTTCTCGTCCCATCCCATGTGTTACTGGAAACTGACGTTTACATTTGTACCGTTAATTGTTATGAATTAACGAATTAATTATGAATTAGCCTAAGCGCAAATTACCTCTTAAACCAGAATGTGGGAATAAATAAGTAGCACTAGTACAAAACCCGCCCTGGGACAGGAGTTACTTTAATATTAATTTTTAGGACGCAATGCAATTGGTGCAATCTGCCACACGCACAGCACTCACCAAAATCTCCATTCTACTTCTGATTGAGTGAGAAACAGAAATAAGAACACAATAGAAATTAATTAACAGGAAATAATTTAAAATGCTTTGAAATCAGCATGTATTAATAAGTCAATTACTTTCATTTCCAAAATTTCATAATTATATGAAGTGTTAAATCTTAAACGCCCGGCTTAAAATAACTTGTTAAGAAATTTCCTACGCAAGCTATACCTACAAAAACACTTAATATGAAATTCTAATTCGAACTGTAAGTGGCGGGAACCCAACACTTTGAAGAAACTAATTTTAAAAAACATTAAAAGCAAAACAAGTGACATGTGTTTGTACAAGTGCAACAATTTGCAATAGTGCAGCGCAGTATGCCGAAACAGTTCCTCAATCTTACTTAATCGAGATTTAATTAATTGGACAATAACTAGGAAGCAATTAGTGGACTGGAGGGCGGAAGAATTTGCCTAATCTTGTCAGTCTCTATCAAAAGTAGATAGAGTTTAGAAGGTTAGATGCATCATACTTTATTTGATTTTTTTTCGGGTCATCCTGTAGTTCCCCCTAAATTGTACTATTGTTTTTCGAAAGCCCTAGAATTGTTGTTACTACAATATTTCAGGATTTTCAGGAGATGGCTGATTTGGCTGGTAAACGGAAGTGCATCGTGGAAGATGCAGACAGGCTTAAGCTTCAAATTAGAGATCAATTGAACGCCTTGATTGCCAACAGAAATTTGGTAAGCGAAGCGGTCTCACTTTCATGTCATCATCCGTAGACCTATACTCATTTTTTCTTCCTAAGGTAGAAATTCAAGGAGAAATTACGACTGGTCGACCTCGGTTTCCTGTCCCAGGGCGCACTGAGACGAGCACTTCCGAATTGCAAACGAAACTCAATGGAAGAAAGTTTATTGCCCAGGAAAAATCGAAAAGGGCTAGAAGAGAGGTCGCTGACGCCATCGAATACGTTGAAACTAGAAGTAGTGATAATGGTACATGTTTCAGCGGCTCAGATATTCGTAACACTCTTCACTTCGGTAATAGTACTTACACATACTTGGTATCTCAAACTTTCCTCCTCCCGATGTTGGATCGTTGGGTTTGGGGGACAACAATCTGCAATACTTCGAAAAGGTAAATGGTGAGACTACACAAGCTAACGATTCAACTAAATGGAAACTTAATTATGTAATAGAGCCGCTTCCGTCCCAGACTTGACTCTAACGGTAGCGTCCAAGACTCCATTTTCTTACACCTATGTTGCATCTTTGCTGGATTCAAGTAGGCGTTCTTCTGAGAAATGTTTAGGGGCCCTTGACTTACCGTTTCAGGGACATGGTACACAAGTCTCCTCAGGTTCAGGACAAACCATTAAACCTGGATGCAAAGCTACGCTTACTGGTACGGGGTTAATTATAAAGAATTCTCCATTAATGCCAATTTACGTGTTAAAGACACATAATCGTATGTGTTCTGCAGTTGTATTTGAGGGTCCCGGCAATTCATGGTCATGGAGAAAGCGCAGAATTGAAATTGTGGCCTACTTAACTCTCTCGGGGAAGTTCCAGTGGTCGCAGCCCATAAATCTTGACATTGGAAATGTCTCCACTTTCAAAGGTCGCTGACGCATTTTAGCATTTGCCTTGGCATCGAATCAACTTTTGTCTTGACTCTTTTGTGTCTTACAGATGAAACCTACGAGAGATTCAAGTCCCAGATATTGAGTGGCATGACTTCCTGTCAAGAGAAGTTCAGAGTCGAACGACTCCTCACTCAACCGCAAATCAATCAGTCTCTGTCCGTGGCCTTCACGCAGTTCCTCACATCATTAGGATTCAAAGAGACCAACTCCGGTAAATCATCTGCATTCGTTGCTAATACCAATCACTCTTGACAATTCTTCTCCCTGACTAGCTGCCGCCAACTCTTCCTTCGCCTGTGGTCTCCCCTCCTACCTCCATGGTGCCATTGCTACCCTTGAGAACTTGTCGAATGATCTCTGTCACTGCCACTTTTCCGCAAGGTCAGAAAACAGCGTTAATTGAAACTAATTTATTAACTTTACTCACGCACAAATTATTTGGTTTATGAAAGATCTCGACGCCAGATGGAATCACTCGTCATGCTTCTGGTTTCATGGAAAATTCAACTACTAAAAAATGGGACTACTGAACACAACTTGGCAGAAAACAATCAAAATACAGTTTCTGCCATAATGATCTCGTCCCTTTCAAGTCAGTTTCGCCGCGAGGGAGGCAACGAACAGCGCAGGTCGCTTTTATCGGAAATTGAAATTGTCTCGCATTTGGTTGCATTACACAAGAAAGGACTCTTATCCTCCTCATGCGTTATTCCCAATTGGATTCGAACCTTCGATGCAGTTTCGGCGAAGACAGATGAAGCGTTTTCTTGACTTATTTCATTCATTCGCAAAATCGAATGTAGTCAAATAAAGCAAACATTGATAAGAAGTTGATTTTGTTTGAAATTGGATGAGTGAAGTGAGAGGAGGGGGATGAAACGTTGGGCAGATTGTGTTTTCTGGAAGATTGGCAAATGGCGATGAGGCGCCGAGAGCTCCGGGAAAATCTAGCACTCTTTTCTAATTGAGAAAATATTATTTCTAATGCGTTACTGGTATTGAACAGGAGTGGCCCATTCAATGCTGAGAAAATTGGAAGTTGTATTCAATGGATGTTTGCTTTCCGCCGGTCTTTCTTCCAGAAATGGCGGAGCGCAGTGTAAGGAGTTTTCTAAGCGTCTAATTCCGTTCTAGTGTTCTAGCCCTCCGAGGATTGGGCCTGAGTCAGCGTAGTGTCAGTTGCTTGGTCGTCCTGGAAGAGCTCAGTCGCCGTACAGGGAGGGATGGGGTAACATGTCTCTGGTCCAACATGTCAGTCTTATCCGAGACCCTCCTTGTCCTCGGCCTCTTGTCACTAGTCATGGCCACCATTGTGGGCAACCTCCTGGTCTGCCTCTCGGTCATACTTGTCCGGAAGTTACGGAAGCCTCAGAACTACCTATTGGTCTCACTGGCCCTGTCAGACTTGTTCGTGGCCCTCTTTGTCATGCCCTTTGCTATTGTCTACGAAACTTACCAAGGCGTCTGGCCCCTCTCTCCAACGCTCTGTGATCTCTGGGTTTCAGGTAATTGACACCTCGATTGATGGAGTTCTTCTTTTGTGCCAATTAACTCAAGTAACGATTAATTGATTTTAATTGGGAACAATTAATCTTGTACAGGTGACGTCCTCCTCTGCAGTTCCTCCATCTTGAATCTCTGTGCAATTTCTGTGGGTAAGTGAAAGTGACGCCATTCTCAATTTACTTATATCATCCCCGCCATTTCAAATTTCGTCCTATTTGCACCACCATTCTGCCAATTGTTGTAGCAAAAATACGAAAATTCTAAGACAAATAATGATTATTTGTCTGTAAATGCTGCGACGATCCACGAACAAATATTTCAGAAAATCCACCATGTTTTGAATCATTTTAAAACGACGGACATGTAATTGGACGATTTGCAGTTATTGTTGAATGGAATAATCGATATTCTTCAACAAAACAAATCCAGCACATTAAGGAGGACGTCACCGTAGGAACGGGGATAGGGGACTTGCGGCCAAAAATGGTCCAACGCGGGGGCATTTTGAGAAGCTCTGGAGGAACGTAGAAGGTCAAGTGAGGACTCCCTGGACTTGGCATCCCCTCTAGTATAATTAGCCTTGAACAAACATAATTATGTCCTAATATAAGGTACAGATATTGCTCTGCGCGTCTTCTGATTAGTCTCAATAGTTGATAGGCTCCAAGAATTGTATATTTTTTCAAGGCTAATCATCCGGAAGATTCTCATCTTGAAATAGAGCCCTC
>VYYI01001648.1:0-18261 GCA_021029175.1 Bilobella aurantiaca
AATGATTTTGGGCATGGTGAGAGCTTAATGGATGTACTTGAATTTCACAAAGTGCAAATTTGTTTTATCGAACAGTAACGAGAGCGGAGATGTTGTTCGTCCAAGAGTTAAAACCGAACTCCAGCTCAGAGAGAACCTCTGTTTATTCAGAGCTCCAAAGAAGGACTGAAGTAAGGGCTAACCTTACCTAGGGTTCGAGTGTGTCCACAGAGCTGGGCACACCCGTTACAGTATATATAGGCTTGTGAAGTGTACGCATGTATTGTGATATTGCTTGATTGATTTTGTTTAGTCAAATTAGTTGAATTTAGCCAAATACACATTGCTTCCTTTAGTAAGTGTTCGTTGTGTTCTTTTCAGGGTTACTCAAATACCGGGTAAGAACACGGTACACATTGAAGCTGCATTTCGGAAACGAAGAAGATTACCTTTTGTACTCCTTTTGTTACCTTACCAAAGTAAGTTACAATTACACAGCACATCAAATGAAACGTATCAAATGGAAACCATACATAAAGTATATAATATCTTAGGTGGTTTACACATACTTAACAACACCGCAGAGGAAGATTTTAACAAACCGCTGAATCTTCAACGTCGATTTGAATTAAAATGGAACAAGATAAGTTGTACATAAAATAGGAATAGTAACAGAATATCGCATGTAACTCACTTTACTTAATGATATCAATTATGGCAAAGCAAGAGGTTAGGAACATAATAGTCATACATTTTGTATGTGAGCAGTCAAGCATTTCATTATAGACCCAATTATGCATTGGATTATAGTTCTTGATCTTGTAAATCAACTTTTTGTTCTTGAAAAATTTATCATCAATAGTCAACATAACAGCTGTACTGTACAACGTCGAAATGAGATTCAGGCGAAAAAGGTAAAATAAAATAGGACTAAGTAACATGAATATCATGTGGCGCACTTTAGTTAATTATAGTAAGGCAAGAGGTTAGGACAAAAACGGTAAAGCAAGAAATAGATATTATACTGTAATACTGTTATATTGTATTATGCAATTAAATTAGTTAACATGATATCTGATTCTAAGTAAAATATTTTGTTCAACTGATTGCGGCAGCTAATAAACTAAGTCAATTTTGATTTGCATTTGATGGTCATCCGCTAAAATATAATTCCTTATTGCATCCTTGTGTTGTTTGATATGAGGAATGACAAACCAAACAGGACAGTTTGGCAATTTGGCCATACACCGCGATGATGTAGCTGTTACTTGCAAAATTAATTATCGCTGTTCTGCATAGCCTGAAGAGGTATCATACTATTTGCTTGTAATACCGTGCGTTTCACAGAAAACCAGAAACCCAAATTCGCTTCTACTGGAGTTGCGATGAGTTATGGGACGATGTTAGATGTTTAAAACCCAATCTATTGGATCGATTTTTGTGAAAAATACTGTATTGGTCAAACTTTTCAGTTTATTACAACAAAAATCGCTTCACAGTTCAATAAAATAAATAAGTTGTTTATTTTTGGGTGTCTGATTTTTGGTGAAACGCACGGTATATTGCCTACGTCAAATTCTAACTATGCAAATCAGTTTAACTCTAAACCCTCTTTCTCATAGGTTTTTACAAAAAAAACTACTTATGCAAAACATTTCGTGCAAAACTATATTATGAAAACTATTAAAAAGAAAATATTTTTTTATCAGCTGCTTTCCTTGCACGACAAAAAAATGCTGATGATATTTTTCAGAGAAAATTTCACTTCTGTTTTTTACAACACCCAGAGAAGCACACAAACAATTTCTCTACTATACAATGAATTAAAGGATTTTAATTGTTGTAGTACTCTGCGGTCATTTTGTTTTTGCTAATGACACTGAATGCCAGGCAAGACTCAAATATTGCATACTTTGACATAAACATTTTCTCTACAAAATTCTTGTAACATTTGTCATGGTGGATTGTGGTGGAAAAAACAATTTGACAGGATCGATTGAAAAAAAAACACTCGAATTCGCATATTTGTAATCGAAACTCGCATTTTCTTTTCTCTTGAAAACAAATTGAACAATGAATAACCAAGAAATAGAGAGATATTATGGGATTGTCTTGGGCTCTTAAAAGTCTGTAATTATCGTAATTAAGTATAATTAATTTAATTAAAATTAATTGCGTCAATTAAGAAATGATAGAAGTGAAAAAATTAATCACGTGCTATTTAATTATCGCTTTTCTTGGCGAACAATATATAAGCCTGTAGTTTAGAGGGGTTTTCCAAAAAATCGGCCCGCTTTCTTTTTGGGTATCCTCAAATGGCGTAAAGTAGATGGTACTTGATTAGTCTTGCTAAACAAGATAAGGGTCAACAAATCAATTTCGTTTGTAAAAAAGGGATTTTAATTTTTCGCAAAATTTCATGTGGCCGAAATTAAAAATGAATATAATCTTCAAAAAAACCAAAAAATAAAGAACTACGAAAATAAAACAAGTTGTACACACTGCTTCGTGCATCTAGGAGGCATACGGTGTCTGCAACCATCGAGAAGAGTGAAAGTGATTGTTCTAAAGTAATACTTGCTATAAATTTCTGAAACGTCCGGTAATCTAGCAAATTTCGAAGTTAACTAGACTTTCTCTCAAAGTGTTACAACTCGTATCGTTCTCGTAATAGTTGAACCGAAGTATTGATATTGAAATTGAAAAATTGCTGACGGCTAAATCATTAAGTTTGTATAAAATAGCATTAACGTAGCAATATTTGAAACTGGTTAATAATTGATTGTAATTGAGCTCCCAAATTTTAAGTAAGTCAGAAAAGACAAATGACAATTAGTGGATATGCTTATGAAAATTTGGATAGTCCACGTTTATTAATTTTTTAGCTTGTGGAGTATTTCGGACGTTTGAATACTTTGGAACTTTCAAAAACTTTTATAATATTTTGCGGAACACGATTGCGCGCGTATAATTTCATTAATCTAAATCGGCATGATTCTCAATTCTGAATTGCTCATATCCTCAAAAAAAATTACCACAACAACCACTGATCATTTAACCCATTCTTTCATTTTATTGTGCACAATTTAATGTTTTTGAAATTTAATGGTTGTGGTCAGAATTCAATAAATTAGTTTTCTTCATCAAACTAACCTGGTACTGCTAAATGGTAGCGCTAGGAAGTTAGGTTAGTACATTTTACTCCTAATAATAGTTAAATCTATTCTCCTCAATATTGTATTTTCAACTTTTTCTGTTTTAAGGCAGTTTCACTTCATGAACCCATTTCATCAACTCATTTAACGTCTATGGTCTTTTCTCATATTTACTGGTTGCCCAACCGCGATTTAAATTTAAACCGTCATTTTGTTTCTGCAAATCGATTTGTTGCAAATGCTACCCTATATTTTAGCCTCCCCTTGTCCTTATTAAGTAGCGAAAGCTACTTTGTGTTTTGTCCATCCGATTAGCTCAATTATCTCAGGAACTACTCAACATATCTTTTTTCATATAGGAGTTCCTTGAGATCTTGTCTAGCGTAAGTTTATTTTAGTTTGACAGGAAGCAAGCCCCTTGGGAGACAAGGGCCAAGGTGACCTTTTAACCTACAAGTGACCTTTCAAGGTAAAATCCTAGTTTTGCATGAAACAAAAAGTTATGATAGTATTAATGACCCCAGAGCCTTTTTTAACACGGAAATGACCCCTTGACCTCAAATGACTTTTCAAAGTCAAACCCTATTTTTTGCATGAACGGAAAAGTTATGATGGTTTTGATGACCTCAGAGCCTCCCTTGAACCCGTGGACTCAAAATCACCGAAAGTTAAAACCTTTTGCAAAACACAACAAATGGTATTGATAATCTCAGATGCTACCTTTACACTCAAAATTCTATTTTTTATTCCAATGATTTTAATAATTATCTAATTTCGAGTGTGGTGTGTCTAATTTTCCTACTTCCGCAACGGTGTCCGTTCTACAATGATTTATTACTCTGAAATGGGCACGACCTGGCGTCCCAAACGGAGGAATGTGGTGTTAGCAAAATTATTACAATACTGACAAGTAGTTGCCAATATTCAAATATAATTTAAGACTATTTCTTAAAATAACAAGAAAGTCAATAATTTTTTATACAATTCAACGATCTAGAATTTAAAGTTGCGTTTAGTTGTAATTTTATAAAAAAAAAATTTAACGGAAAAATTGTAGTCGTTTTCGATCTTGTACGATCTCTCAAGCTACAGCAGGGATAAGTAGAGACTTATATATATAATAAAATAAACTGTAAAAGCAACTCTGTCAAGAAGATGTGCAAGCCAAGCCCAATCGTCCTGGTGCGAATTCACGTTTCTGTTTTGCCCCGAATCCCCCAAAAATGGGCGAGGGTCAATGCACAAGAATTTAGCAGGGGCGCTATTTAGAAAAACAACAATAAATCCTGGTAATGGCACAGGTAAAATCCGTTGCTTTGCTGCCATGCGACAGAGACAAATTGTCCAAACCAATGCCACAGATACCATAACCAAAGAATCCCGATAGAAGATCACTAAAATATTTGTAAATATTATATATAATATAATATATAATATATATATAATATATATAATATATATATAATATATATAATATATATATAATATATATAATATATATATATATATGTTATAAATTCACGTTTTTAGATTGTACTTACAAACAAATGACACTCTATCTCCGTGCGTTAAAATTGTCTCATACATTTCAAAGAGGTATAGTGCATTCACCAAAGTGACAATTAGTATCAAAGTAAATCGTTCCTTTGCACAAGGCCGTAACCAAAACGATGATAAAATTGCAATAGAAATAGCTTCAAATCAAAATAAGTTGTTATATTGCATATATTATTGAAAACATTTTAATTATTATTCATAAATCACCTATAGCCGGCAGCATCACTCCACAAGCGTGAGCCTCAGAACGTCTTTTTAGATTCACTTTTAGAATTACGTATGCATAATTCCTGTTTTCAAATTTCTCTTGTTTGTACTCGATATTGGTGGACACAAGTTCGAATTCCCTGTTCTCCACCACTTCACCACGCCAAATCTAAAATTTCACTATCGGTTAATAAATAAGAATTTCATACCATTGTTATTTTATTTCAATACTTGACATATGTATTAATAATATTTTTGTTTACGGCTTTCTCCGGAATTCTCAAATCCAGCGAATGGTTGTATATATACCATGAGCCAATGTATATTGTACATGTCTGTGTGTCATACGGCCATTTACGTAGGTCCTCTTCACATGGGACTTGCATTTTTGTGGGTTGAGCAGAAACCATGTTTCCGTTGCTATACGTAATTATTTTCTTATCACCAAAATGTTGAATCGCGCTACTGTCAAAACTACAGAAATAAATAATGAACATTTCAATCAACTGTACTATAATTCTTATTAGAAAAATATTTAGATATCTAATAATTTCTTATAATTTTTTACTGAAAATTAGAAACGAGAACATCTGGCAGCCAAATTTCATGTGAAGAAAAGTGTAGTTGTGATAGATTTCCGTATTCTTTGGCATTCCATGTAAAATGCTTATTAGTCCAGTTCTAGTAGATAATAACATACTGGATATACTTTACAAAAATGTAAAGTCATGGATACTTTTTTATCAAAACCAGTTTCATCTATTAGAACATTATTTTTATTTGATAAAGGCTAAGAACTTCTAACTTTACTTTAATACGATTTACACGAAATGTAAATAATTAATAGAATGTGTGAATAAAATTGTAGAAAATTGTAAATATATTGTAGATCAACTTGTCGTTTCTTTGTTATTGAGCAAATGTTGTTTTACCATATACATGTAGCAATGCAAGGTGAACACTGAACGCTCTTCATCCTAACGCAATAAAGAACGTATATGTATATAAATGTTTTAAATGTTTGATGCACGGTTAGTTGTGTAGTAGTTATTTTTAGGTGTAGATAAAAACGTGTTACAAATTCGAAGCCACGGATATAAGGAATAATGTATAGAGTTGTTCCGTTCCTTTGATTTATAAGAAAATCGGCCTCTTTGTTATATCCATTTAAGAGATTTTGACGAAGCCGAGATATATCTAGACAGAAATTGAATATGTTATTGATGATTATTATTTTTATTTAGTATCTTTTATTTCTTACCCGTAAGATCAGCTGCATGTGTGAAATTGAATAAGTATCCTAGTATTAGCGTTAGAAATAGGATTCTACTCCAGACATTCATTTTTTCGATTAGATATTAACACACTCGAAGTCAAATAAACACTATTTTGCAATTTTGTAATTCGGAACGTTCATGTGAAGTGATGGTGATTTTTTTGTTGGGATGTCAAAGTAAACTCCCATCCCAATCAAATTTCTAAACATTACCATTATGATGTCATTGGACTCAAATTTCATGCAGGCTGATATTCATCACTTAGTTTTCAATTTTCAATTCAAATAATGTAAGTATGAACATTGTATTTGTACTCTGTCAATTAGCATTGCAAAGTTGAGACAGTGTGAAAAAAAAACGATATATGTTTAGTTATGATAATGTTAGGGTTAGGTTAATATATTACTCTGATTTACAAACCAACCTTAATTAGTGCATGTAAAGTAATAGTTATTATGAATCTATGTTCATTTTCTTGAACACACTGATACTACCATAGTGATTTTAATAGTGCTATAGTATGCAAAGCAAAAAATCGGAACAAGTTGTTTTGCAAACCACAGCAAGCAAACGAATAAAGTATATGGCAGAAAATATGATTTAAAAATTGAGAGGATGATATGTAGATAATTGTTCTTTCCCGTCATTTTGCTAGAAATTGAAATTTAATTGCATATAAATAAATAATCATGATAGCATGAAGGAAGAGATATGATTATGCATTTTGTCACTTACTTCTTCATCCATTGATTCGAATCTCGAGACGAATGATGAGTCATTCGGGAACAGCGGATTTTTTTCCTTTGTGAACATCTACTTGCACAATGAGGCTTCGCGGCGGTTCCTATAGACGGAAGTTTATGAAATATTGAACGTTCAAGGCTACTGTTAGCAGTGACTTTACTGGAAACTGCTCATCACAAAAAATTGCAAATGGCGTATCAAAATATGAGGTGCGAGGTGCGTGCGAAGAGTCTTCATGTCGTTTAAGCATGTTAATTGAGATCAATCAAAACTCAGAACTTCACCTTGTATAACGCCAAATTTATTAATTTGCCTTCAAATGATTAAGAAAAAAATACCGAACCTATGTGCTATATAGGTTCGAAACGAAATACGAAACGAAACGAAACGGTATACAAACGAAAAATTCGACTTTTCGGAATTACGGATCATTATGGTACTAGCAAATATTAAGGTAAATGGTCAGACTCAAGTGATGCGTAATTAAACTTGGCCTCCTCTTTCACCCCTAATACCTAAATTTCGATGTTCTCATCAAAATTTTGTCAGTACACTATATAATATTTTTAAAATCATCATATTTTTTGTGTATCAAAATGGCCTAGTTTCGATTTCGCAAAACCGCAAACACTTGAGACCATATGCTGGTTAGTGTCACAACATTTCCTGGGGATACCGTTGAAGGAGTTCTATAGCTTTGCCTTACAACCGAAGTATAGTTCTTGTGTAGTCTTCAAAACATCAGCTGGATGTTCAACACTTACTCTACCAACTACCGGCTTATTGAAATTACATAACGTTTACCCACAAATTTTTACCCTTATTCTAAACAAGAGAATGTTGTCCAAATTTAACTTCAAAAAACATTTTTTCATACACGGTCACAGAAAATAAAATTTCTGGGGTTTTCTAGGATTTTATAGATGCATGTGCAAGCAATGTTTATTGGCATGGAGTTAAACCCCAGGTAAGGGATTAGTTTTGGGACTTGAAGAGTATATATTGTTGAATTAAATTAGCACGACGTTAGTAAAAGTTATAGTTTATTAATTTCGTAATCAAAAGTCTAAAAAATTTATTCTTAATTCTTATTCTTATAACGTGTGTTAATATAATATTCTCGTTACTCAGCACTAAATCATATTGAAATCCCAACGTTTTTGTTGCAACTTCTCGTAGCAATCAACGTAGCGATGCAGCTATTTTGTGGGAAGGCTCTGCCCGTCGGTCTGATCTCAATGCCGTAAGCAATCTGTTTGCTATAAATCTTAAAAATGTCGCTAAACGCTGCGTAAAATTGGATCGCAGGAGTTTTGTAGCGGTTTGAGCCGCTACGGAAATAAATGAAACAATGACGATGAGCCACAAAACAGGTGGAAATGAGCACTTTTAATTAGTGCCTCATGAACAAACAAATAATAATGTTATAAATAAGTGATACGGCTAAGGGGTCCTCCTGGAGTGGCTTCCGGTGACGGGAGCCCTTTAGGAAGGCACTTGGCTTATACAATTACTTGGGGAGGGGGTACTTATGTACAAAAGGGGTCAAGGGTCACAGCTGGCGAAGGCTCCTGTGGGCGAGGCGCAGCGGTGACTTCCGGTGTGGTGGGGTAGGGATGAGGCTTCCAGGAAGATGCGGAGCGGGCCGAGTCTGGGACGTGAATGCCCCTACTTCTGTGTTCTCTTCTTGGTGTCTTCTCCTCCCTCGTGGCCAGGCCCGGGGAAGGAGGAAATGGCTGGTGTAAGTGCGGCATGGGAAATGTGACAAGGGGAGGGGCAAGGCTGCCTGCCTCTGGTCCCTAGAGTGGACACAGGGCGGCGTGGAGTGACTAGGTTTGTGGGACAAGTGACGCTATGCGTTACTTATCGGGAAAGGGGTACTTAAGGAACAAGTGGCGAGTATCGCCACAGTTTATAACCTAGAAGCAGAATACTAGGACCAATTAGATGAATTTTATTTATTTATATAAGGCACGCCCAGATCAACATACGAGAGTGTAGTATAAGTATAAGTATAAGTAAATAGCTTAAGATAGCGTAAGTCCAGTTGAGTACTATAAAAATCGAAAGAAAGATGTTTAAAATAATTCGTGAGGTCACTTAACAATGGTAATAATGGAAAAAATAAAAAATAAAAAAAAATGTTAAAAATCGGAGTATTTGCTCAGAATAGTTGGTACGCAAACAGAACCAATTAGAGACAGGTAGACAATTAGCGTCGCCAGAAAAAGGTTGCTGTCGTGTCAAGGGTTCGGAACCTTGCTTTCTACAATAAAGCTCAATCAACCTTTTCATTTTGTTTTTGCTCCGTTCTCGATACTGCTGGTACCGGAAGAATCCCGAGTGAATGATACTCTGTAAGCGTCCGATTAAGTACCCACTTCGATCCCATTGCATGCGGGTGCCATTGCCCACATTTTTTAATTGTGCCATGCATAGTCCTTGCCAACATACAAGCGCTTCATCGTCTTTTTATTTTGAAGTTCTAAGTATAGTTCTTCTAAATGCAAATCATCCTTCACAATAATCGTCTTACTGCACTTCAACAGTTCATCTTTGTACGAATAGTCGTAGTCAATGTCGATGTCCAAACTGTCAATTATCTTGTCGTATAACCGTCTGCACCTGGCCGTGAGGTCACTCCGAAAGTAATTGTTGGCGGCATTGGCTATAAAGGAATCGGCCAAAGCCAAAGCAATTAAAAAACCCGCTTTTCTCTTCTTCTCACGCATGCAGTCATGTGACTGATTCATCGCTACTTTATGTGCCCTCTTCCAATCATGTCGCATAGTGTCAAATATGGTCACCAGTATTTTGAATCCCGCCGCTATTGCCTCTTCTATTGTGTCCAACTTGTCCTCGGCATGCGCGCCGTGACATCACAGATCAAATTCCCGCGGTACAAGTTGGTGAAGACGCCGATCATAGGCAGTGCAACTCCGAGCGTTGCCTTGAAGCTGTGTATTGCACACAAGTATTTCGATGCGCAGACATCTTGTTCTAAAAATTATCCTAATCAAAAACAGTATCGGTACGTCCGGTAACAAGTGGTGGGCAGAAAAGAGCCAGAAGAATGCTTCCAGGAGAACAAAGCTACAAACCGCGTACATCCAAAACTCGAGATTAAATTTTCCCGCGTAGGACGCAAACGAACGTGATTCGGTGATGCCACCGCAAGTGATAAAGTTGTAGTACAGAGTTGATGTAAATAGTTTGTAGCCATTGGGAAAGTCTTCCGTTTCTAGACCATAGCTAAGAGCTGATTTCGGGGACGTTTCCGGTGCGATATTGATTCCACGGCCGATGGGATGCAATTTTGAATTATTTGAACGCCTAAGGTGCATTCCTAGCGCCATTTTCCAAATGGTGGCTGGCCAGTAGTCCTCTGTGGCTGATTCAGTTTCGATAAAATTGATGTAGAGTGTTGGAGTCTTGCACCGCCAATTCTGCTTTCTGCAAATTGGAAATTAAAAAGATATTGTGCAGGACTCTAGCGCTCTGATTATGAAGTTATGTACTCCGCCAAAGTGTCCATTATTGATGTCCGATGTTAAGTCGAAACGCAGAAAGCACGGCGTCCAAATTTCTGCTGACATGTTTCGAACTCCGATACGATACCGAGGAACGGCGTCAAAAAAATTCGAGGTAGGTTTCGGTAGAGTCTGCAAACCGTTGTCAAATAGAACGATGTTGGTATGTTGAGCGTAGCAGAGCGGAATTTCGTAGTCATTTGATGACCTGTCATTGTCACATTTTACAAACACGGTAAATTCATTTAAGTTTTCCCAAACTGTGTTAATTTGTGGGTTAACGAAAGTTAGCGTCAAGCAACTGTTTCGCAGTGAAAAAATAGCGATTTTAGGCTTTCGATCCGTTTCTCAAGATCCCTGGAACTGATGCTTTTTCTTTCAGCGTTGGTCCGAGCGATAAAGCGACTTGTAGGTAGATGCTGCGCAAGTACAACTCTTTCTGTGCTACGCTTTTCTTCAAGTAGCAGTATGTTGCAATTTTCGAAAAAGTTCAAATTTTCAAAATTTATAGCTAGAATTTCTGAATTGTAGCAAAAGAAAAAGTACATGAAATGAAGACGAACATGATGTCTCCAAATTTGGATTTCGAATTGGTTTAAATTCCAATTCATTCATTGTGTTGTGCAAAACGTAATTCATGTTTTTTTTCTTGCGTGGTATAATTATTATGTCAAGTAATTTGCATGTCCCAGATTCTCCTCCCAGTTGAACCTTCACAGTCAATTTCAAATCCCATAATGACCTCACAATAATTTTGGAAACATGAAACACTAATTCAATTTTAGCAATTTCAAAATATCAATACTAGTTTCCCATCATGGTATTGAGGTCAAACAATTAGAGTATTAATTAATTAGGGACGTGTGTTATTTTAGTGAACGGGTAATAATAATTTAGAGCACATTTTGTACGAGGTACTAAACTAGGAGCAATACTACTTCAATATTCATCACGCTATAACTGCGTGGCTAATTGCATGTGATTCTCACAGGCGCACTTATCTAGTGAAATTTTTTTTCGTAAAATTTCATAATAAAAACCATGCTTAATCCGAATTTGACCTCTGATTCTAGAAATTTGTAATGGTTTAACCACCTAGGTAAGCAGAATTTTTCCAATTATGGGGACTATTCATGAAAACATGCGGCAACATCCAAAGTGATACGAAACTAGTATGACATACTGCTTTTTTGGAAATGTGATTTGAAAATATTTAAGTTAAATTTGATACCATTATACCTTAAATTACAGCTAGGAACGATTTCTTACGGTAAAAGCTCAAATGCTTGCTCAATATGGTTCTGATGAGAACGTAGGGCATTGTATATATCTCATTACAATATTCTTTGTCACAAAATTGTTCTTCACTATAGGGCTCACAGAATCATTTTTGTGACAGCGAAAGATTGATACGATATTGACATTCTGTCTGTCCGTCACTCTGTCGACGGACACGGGGTATGCATCTGCGTTGGTTTAGCGTCAAACTCAAGACAACATTTACTTCTGGGTTTTTTAGGGTCAAAGGTAGACTGTCACAACGCTCAATATTTTAGACTCTATCTAGAATTATAATTTTGAAATTTTTGACAAATTTAATATTTGTATTTCAATAATAATTTGATATTATTTTATTACCTTTAAAGTACCAGGTTCTATGGTATAAAAATCAAAAGATTGATAGCTGGGGTGGATTCGGGTGAAGCCCTAACTTACTGTCGGTACTTTGGGTTATTAAATTTAATATTAATTTAAACGAGAATGTAAAATTAAAGAAACCAGCAATTGGTGATTAAAAGTGTGAAAGACGCTCGATGAGCGGCATCAATTCGTGATGTCGCTGCCTACTTCGTCACCTTTTTTGTGTGGAACGATGCCCCACCTGACGATTGTGTCAGTATTCTAATTTGAGTCAAAGCAATAGGCCGCGGCAAATATAAATTACTTTAGTCAGCTTGTGTACATAATCTATTTTAGCAGTCTAATCTTTAAGTGAATAATCAAGGTAATTTCAGTCAATGTAGTTCTAATCTGAACAGGATAAGGGCCCAAGCTGTTGTCAGACAATTTTTAAACGTATATTCTGTAGTGTAATTCCGAGGGTCAAGGTTACATTCAATTAGCAATTTCAATTCGTAATTCTTCCTAAAACGTCAATTAAACTAACTAATCAATTGGATCCAATTGCAAGCAACTCATCAATTAATTTGAAGCATCTGATTGACAAAGTTTGAAGTGCAATTGAAGGTTGGAAAAGCAAGTTTTACATTCCAATTCTAAAATACAATTAAATTCTATTGTGATTTCAATGCAGGCAGTCACATGCCTCTCTTGGGCTAACAACCAATGGGCAATATTAAGTATAGCGTATTCTGAGGGTAAAATTAACTATTGGTTTTTATTAAGGTAATACACTCAAAATAGAGTTCATCGATTATTGCCATTCACTTGCGCACCCCAAATTTCTCTCGTTATCTCTAGCAATTGAAACTCCTAATATTCCATTGCTAAATTTTGCAGAGTAAGTGTAGTAAAAATACCAAAACTTTTTACGAAATTACTGTCGAAAGATGATGTAAATTTGGCGATTAGCTCTCAAAAATTATTCAGGACAATGCAACTTGTTAAGTGTTTAGTTGATCACTTAATTGGACTGTGAGTTGGAAATTATTATCTTTATTATCCAGCTGTGCTGAAAGAATCAGTTGTCCGAGAAGAATGTATTTAGCAAAAAATTTCATAAATTAATTAAAAAACAATGAGATAAATATTCAAATTAAAATCGCACCATATTGGAAATTGAGTTCAGGTAAGCCATACGAAATTTTAACTACTCTTTTTACTTAAATTTCAATCAGCAATTTACTTCAAAGCTATATTATATCAACTGCACGTACCTAGCTAAATTCACCAAATAAATTTAATTCATTATCAATTGAAGGCTTTCTAACAGGCGGAGGCACACGTAAACCACGAAATTACTTTTGTCTTTCATAAGACCATTTCAATGTCAAACTGAAAATATTTATCGCCACGTTTGCAAAAATTCAAAACCTGTTCTAGGCAATACTTTTTATCATACAATTTTTATTGTTTTAACTTACGGTACGCTTTACTTTACGGTTTTCAGATACGGTTTTCCAAAATTGTTCAATGTAATATTTCACATTTATATCACTATTTATGGCCACGATTTTGTTTGGTGTCGGTTTGGTTGGGATCATTTTTCAAACCGTATCACAATTGTACACAAATTTGTTTACCAAGTGTGTAGCACCCTTAAGTGACACGGCCACCGTTACGGAGTGGTCCCATTTTAACCATACATGATTTCTGCATTAGCATTTCTGAATCGATAGTTAAGTGGTTTTGGTATCAGGCTCTTTCCTCTGGTAATCCTGGATCGGCGCAAAAAATATATCGAAAAATAATGTTTTAGAAAATAAATTTTGTACAACAGTAATTATTTATTCATTTATTACCAAACGACTATTCATGGAAGCTGGTAAAAATGGAATGCCGTAGTCACGCACACCAATGTCACTAATAGTATTTAAAATAAATTTGTTTCCAAAACGTTGATAATTTTTACCATTCCATTCCGATAAGCATGGCACTTTACCTCCACATTTTGACGTCTTTCGTCTTTTTTCAAATCACTTTTGCCGGAATTTTATTAAACGACAATGGTAATGAAGCGGTGTTGGAAAATGGAAAAATTCACCTTTTACCACTTCGTCCACAACTTTTTAAAAAGGTAAAATTTTATACTTTACACAGCGACCATTTCAAATTCAGTTTTTTGACAAGAAGCTCTTGTGTTATAATGTTTGTATAAATAATTTTTTCCCGAATTACTTTGATTATAACCGTAAGTGTACAAGCCCCACAAGTAATGCTAAAATCCACAATATTTTTAAAATAATTTAAATTTTTACATTGTAAAATTGGCTTGTCTATAAATCAAATCGGTTTTCTCAACCGAAACGAAATTGCTTTAGAACAGTATACGACTGTAAGAAATAAAAAATATAAATTAGCTAGACTGGCAAAACCTTAAATGTTTTTGCTACTGTATGGAGTAAACTGGTAAAATTTTTATTTACAAAATGGTAGAAATATATAGCAGGAGCGCCAATACTAGCACAATTCCAATAACAGCAGAGTTTCTCATAAACACCGCCGGCCGTGCGCCATAATTCAAAATAATTTTACCACAAGTTAACTTAAACCAAACATTTACAAGCCTTTTAAATTACAATTGATTTTAATTTTGACATTTTTTCCAGCTGAGAGTTGCTACTACAAACTACGTTTTGTCCCGAGGAGACCCTGAAAAATGGAAAATAAAATTTGAAATGGATGTCGAAGGCCTCCTTTGCTTATTCAGAGTGCGGGTAGACAACTTTCAATCAACCAGAGGAAGTATACGTGTACTGACTGTGGCCAAAGGGCCAACTGTCCTAAATGATTTGAACTTAGAAATCCAAGGAGCAGAACCCAAGTTTATCTTCAAACTTCCAGAGAAACCTGAAGACACAGACATAGTGCTTAGCATTAATAATGGTTTAACTGTCAAGGGAGCTTTGGACATTGGAAAGAAATATATACTTGACGGCATCATTCCGGCGCTAAGTGTATAAAAAACAAAATTTAAAATTTAGGCAGTGTCAATTCTTAAACTAAAATGTACTCATTTTGTCCTGGGAACGCAACTACCTCAAGGATTATGTAAGCGCAGGATTTTCTGCCTCCTTGGTTGAAGGTGTTGCGCATGACGGAAATGGCACGGGAACTTTTATTTTCTTCGCAGTGTTCTTTAGCAATTAGTCGACTTGTTGCAGTTTTCCCCGAAATAACTCCTTTTGTAGACTGTACAATAATAAGAAGGCAAATAAATCTGATTATGTGTAACTTAATCAGTTTTTTATTTTAACTTATGAGTTTTTACTCATAACTTTTAAGTTTTAAAACTTAAAAATTTACGAATAAGTTCTAAAAACGTTAGATCTTTCTTATCCAATCTCTGCATATGTGTGAGGTTATTTATTTGAAACTTATCCGAACTTTAGATACCGAACCGAAACCCTTTCCGAAATTCCGAACCTTTTGACAAATCTACAACACACTTTTACTTTTACAAAGTGTTTACTATATTACAATTGAAATACAATAAAGCATCACATTTAAGCGAAAGTTTTAGTTTATTTCAGTTTAATCCTCCTAAGGCTAATAAGAATGTTACATATTTCCCCAATGAACAACTCGCTTAACTCTGTCTTCCAAACTAAGACACTCAGGGCCAATACATTCAAATGGAATATTAAATTTGTTTAAAATTTGTTTGAAAACTTGGTCGATTTCCTGCCACTCTTCAAGAGAGTTGACACATTTCCTGGTTCCGTCGTTGCATAGAAATTGTGGCGCAGGTTGCACGAGTACAAAGAGCGACTGTGTACTCTTGTACAGTGGAGCCAAGGTTTTCCACTGTTCCATTTCAGTCAACCGGCGCCAGTCACATGGGTTTGGCGAATATTTCTTGGTATACACAATGGTATCGACGGCCGAGCGATCAGAAATGAAGACTGCTCCTGGGCCGTATTCATGGTAAAAAACCATTTCCGCATCAAACTGGGCGTGCATAATTTTCCGTTGAATTTCGAGGCATTTACTGGTTTCAATATCGTCAAACTTGTAGCTATTGGACGAAAAAACCGTTTCTGCGGTTTCCTCTACCAATCGAACCGTGTCACCGTAATATTCCTTAAGGGCTTGAGCCAGCGTAGTCTTTCCGGTTGACTGTGCTCCAATTAAGTAGATCCTTTTTCGAAGACAGTTTGTTTCGTTTCTGTGAAGCATGAATATGTATGTAATATATATATATAGTGTATATATATAACTTTAGTATATATATACTATATTTTTTAGAGTTCAAAATGTGTAAATACTTTACTGCCGGAATAATATAGTAAGACTTATTCAAATAAATTTTTGCCTAATATGCTTTTGTCGGATACCTGAATCGACCGTGGTCGATAAGCAAGAGGCTGTTTGGCTAATGAAAATAAATTCAAGATATTATGTAGAAATTGCAATTTAATTTTTAACAACAAAACAATTACTTATAGCATAGTTTCAACTATACTTACTTTAAGTCCATGTTTCCTTCTTTTTGCGTTCAAAATAATTGTTGCAGTTCGGTGTTTGTTACGTCTCTGATTTCACTTTTCAAATAATGCAGTTTTGTTAATGTTCTGAAAGTCTTTATCAAATTAACTCAAATTGTGACTCATGGTCATCTTGCGAATTCTTGATTGCTATTTATCTTTGAGGAACTCGACGTGTTGATTGAAGCGAAATGACTCATAGTCATAGAACATATGAATCCAGGCAAAGATTGAAAGTTTCATCTCTTTTTTTGGTTATTTGCTTTGAAAAATTTGTGTTTAAATAATTATTCTTTTTCCGTGTTGAAACATTAGCAGTGGATGATTATTATGATTTTGATGATGCAGTTCTTACAAGAATAATTTGTCCAGTTTTACAGATATACAATTTTTAATTAAAATTTAAAACAGGATAATTTAAACTAGCCAATTGTATTTTGTATATGCTAACTAATGAAAGCAAAGCGGCTGCCATGTGTGTTTGCTACCCGAAAACTTTAATTTTACAAAATAAGAGGTATCGGTGTATTAGTGTAATTACAACTTGAAACTTTCTAATTCACAAAATATTAATTTTTTTTACTATTCTATTCACACCATTTAGCTCCAAAAGCGACCAAACTAAAAATTATGGAGTATAAGAATTTCAAAATTATAATTATAAAACGTTGATTAACATTTCCACAATTAATTCCCAGTGGATTTATAAAATAGTACAATAGGAACTCATGTACCCAACTTATTTTCCAAACTATAAAAACTGTTTTGTCTCGTTTCCCAGAAGCTGTCATAAGCTATTAATTTGCATGGGCTCCAGGTAAGAGTTTGTTGTTGAAACAAATTTTTTTTCGCAAGATTCACAATTTTTCAAAGCCTATTTTGTGGCTGATCGAAGGATTTGAACCCACGTTCTCACGCTGGCTAGTGGCAAGTGACAGACACCCTACACTACTGAATGTCTTCAGTATTTGTTTCATAATTATACAGTCCCCTCCTCGCCGGGAGCACTTCAAGCGGCGCTGAGCGTCTCATGCAGAGTGAACTACGCTTGTAGAGACGGTACAACAGGCTTCGGTTCAATAAACCGGACTTCAGATTCATGTTTAGCGAGATTTTCAACGCGTTCGTTCTCTTCGTATCCGCTATGCGCTTGTAGCCCGTGGACCGTTACTCGTCGAGAAAGCAAGTAATAGGAGCTAAAATGAGACTAAAATAAAGGGCCTAAAGTAAAGAGCTTAATAAAAAGGTCCCAAAAAATAGGAGCCAAACGGTGGGAGGAGCTAAAGCGAAAAAGGGCCTATAATATATTAGCTAAAATAATTAAATTTGATACAAGTCCTAAGACATTATAATAATTTCTATTAAAGTTAAATTAAAAATGTCCACACGTATTACAAATACTTACTTGAATTTTGATTTTTTAATTTCATGTTAGAAAGGGTTGTTTTTGTGTATTTTAATTGGTTAAGAATATATATTGTAATTAACATTTATTTGGTTTAGGTTTATAATGTTCATATTTGTTAGTTTAGCTTTATTTATTAAGTAGTGTCAACTACTTTATGTTTTCGTTCTGTCTGTCCGTCCGTCCGTCCGTCCGTCCGTCCGTCCGTCCGTCCGTCCGAGTAGCCTTGTATCTCAGGAA
>VYYI01001649.1:0-18258 GCA_021029175.1 Bilobella aurantiaca
ACATGACAAATTCTACAATTGACAAACACAAAATTTACTTACCTCATGTGGATAGAATGGAGCTTGGAGAGAGTAAACTACGCCCTCCATAAAGGCACATATTGTTATTGAGCACAGGACCAGCCACTGTTCCGAATTTAAAAGCACCATTTTACATAGCAACTGCCAACTCAATGGATTGGATATTAGAATGGATCAACAGTTGGATATTAATTCTGCAAGGCTCACATAATTTTGGTTCAAAAACATTATGTACAGTGTTTAATTTTTAGATCGACGTATAAAAAACTTGTTTGACAGCGAGATTCAAAAAAGTAGAATTTGAGAGTTGCTCTTTACCTGACTCACGTATATTTCCTGGCACTTGAAACTTTTTACGAATGCAACAAACCAAAAAAAAATTCTTGCTTATGCCGATCAGAAGAAAGCAAGATTTTGCCAAATGATTTTAGTTTAATAAGACAAAAACTAGAAAAAATTTCCCACAAATAGTGCTTTGTATAAGGCATTATCAATGAAGCTATGGCTTGAGGAAATAAAATTTCAATTTTAAGGGGGAAATTTAAAAAAAATTACTAATACTAACTAGTAATTAGTATAAACGAAAGCTCAAATTCTAAAATTTTAAAACACAATATAATAATGTTGTGCTGTATAAAGCGCTCACTTGTTGAGCCGGATTTTTATCTCATCAATTAATAAACCTGTTTAAGTGCGAAGCCACGCTTTTTAAATTTGTATCCCAAGTAGTTCGCATTAATTTGAATAATTTATATATTTGCATATTTCAATTATTGAAAATCCTAAATCCGTATTTTGTAGTCTGTGAATGTATGAAATGATTTTTATGTAAAATCTACCTACAACACCCATGTAGTTCCTTAGTTAAAAGAAGATTTTCGTTGCATAAGGTAGTAAATGAAAATATTTCAAATCTGTTGGTTGATGTCAATAGTGTTTTCATAGGACTGAAGTTGCCAATTATGTAGTTTGAATTTTTAATTTGTACAAATAAATGACTTAAAAATTTAAAATACTTAAAAAATGCCTCGTTTTTATGGAAACCATGTTGGTTTTACACAAACAGGTAACCGTTTTTTGCTTTTTAATCTAAAACTAATTCCGTTTTACATAAATGACCTATGATAATATAAAAGACATGTCAGTTTAATATGGTGCTCTGACAAATTTGGGTACGTGGCAAAGAAAACATTTGTTTGAAAAAAAAAGTATGACATGGTAACTTGTTTTCAAGCCAATAGCAATCTGCTGACTATACTGTAATACTGAAATTCTAAAGTGATATAGATATTTCATACAAATTGTTTATACTCAGGAAAATATAATCTCCGAATTTGACTTCAATTATTTAGTTAAATTTGAAATGCCCAGGAATTGACTTTTGGACTTGTTTATTTCAACATATCCAATTGAAGAATTGTGTTTTTTGCGTCGTTTTTTTACGCAAACCAGCCAATGCCAATTCATGTAGTGTACCGTATACAAGTTACGTAGTGCCGCCTCAGGGCTCTTGCTCACTAGAAGCTTTTCCTATTACCCGTTTATAACTATTCCGAAACAAAATCTATGAAAACGGTGGTAGAAAATGAATGATAAAAAATAAAATCGCCTAATCGGGTAGAAAAATATGAAAGAACTATTTATGTGATCGATAATTGAATATTTATTATGAAAAGCTATAATGTGTAAGATACTTAATCGTTAATTAATTGTATCGCCATCATATCAGAATCTCCTCACATAGAAGGGCCTATGTGAGATATCGTTGAGACGAAAGTTCAGCATATAAGTCATCGAACATATTTATAAAAAAATTATTGAATTGATGAGATTGCAATCATTAACTCAATTCTTGCTTACCCGTTTATGCTGCTCGAAAAATAATTTCTAAGCAAATTAACAATAATGACTTTTTAAGTGTTACGGTAAAGTTGATTTGCACATTACTGTGATAAATTTGCCTAAATTTTTGAAGCTGTAATATGAAAATTTACTAAACAGGAATCTCGTTCTTCAATACGAAGTGGCTTTAATGCATGTCATGAGTGTTCAAGTCAAATTCCAAGTGTTTACGTAAGAGCAGATTTAACGTTGTTTTTGTTTTTCTGAAGCCCACTGCTCTGCAGTTTCAAAACAAAACGCTACGCTTCCGCTCCTAATAACTGCAGTCGCATGATAATTAAACCAAACTAAATCTCTTCTTTCCACAATAATGTTGATCTTTATTTGGATTTTCATTAGTAATTTCAGAAAGACAACTGTATTCGACAACTTGTTTTACCAATTATCTAATGAAAAACTGGTTTTTCTTTATAGTTAGGGAGTTGGGAGTTGATGGAATATGCATCTCTGGAGGTATCTTGCTATATTAAACTGTGCTATGTTTTATGGGACATCAAAATTTTAGCACAACCCGGTAATATGTAGCCTTCACATGTTTTTATTTTTATTTTTCCCATGTCTAACAAAAACAAGTTTTTGACTAGATGAGAGCCACGAGAATTTCAAGGCAGCTGTTACCTCAACAACCTTCTGCATTCATTTTGCACTCTGTCTAATTTCCCACAAATTTTACAAAAGTTTTGACATACCTCTTCTTGCATTTTCAAAGCAAATGACAAAACGCAAAACTTCTTCTGAACCGAGTAATTCGCTTGCTTACGTTGAGATCGTGGTAACAAATTGGAGAAATACTGATAAATTCCATTCAATGATCAAACATGGCTCTACAGAGAATAATTTGCAAATGAATTAATTAATTTTGTAATATCAAAGTTAAGCTTATTGTTTCTGATCAAAATAAACTATATAGTGCACATTGTAGGATTAACAATGAATGATACATTTGTCAATGCTTCTCAGTTCAAACACATAGCTACATGTCTGTGTAGCTATTATTATCTAACTATCAATCCAATTGTATTGAAAGTATATTACATGCTCCTGGAGTGGGATTAATTTTTTTTATATTGTTAGAATTATCAATCAGTGACAATGATAGCAGTAAATTACTAAACCTAAACCACCTCATCCTAAAAGAATACTTACTAAATTAGCTCTAACAATTATTAAAAATATTGACAAAACAAATAAATCAATATGTTATACCGAGTAGGGTATATTGATTTGGGGTAAATTAGTAAAAAGAGCGTTCCTGCAGAGCGGATGGTCAACATGTAAAATAGATGTTAGGGATACGGTAGGGAAGGAGCTTATCAGCATAGATGTCGACATCAAAGCTAACTCCCGAAATAAGTAATGAGAAAAATACTTGATTTTGATGGCTTAAAAACGCAAATGTGTTAATCAAATAAGCGAAACTTATATTAATGTTTACTTGGTGAAGGGTAAATCAGTGTTAGTTTATATTTATTTTGTATTTTCCAAGTCATTTGTTTTTTTAATAACCTTTTACAAATTATTTTTAAGTCCTAAGTTGCATTTTCTTGTGTCATTTTGACCTCCTCGGGTGGCCTTTTAATTGGCCCATTTCATCCAATCCAGTTATCGCCCCACGTTTCGTTGAGGAAAGCTCTCACCGAAAGTGCCCAATGAGGTGGTGCTCCGTCTTGTTGCCAGATTAGATAATTTTGACATTACCGCAGTTATATTTTTTTTTCGAAGCATCTTCAAATAAGAATACTGGTTGACATTTTCTTGAAAGAAGTATGGGTCTATGATTCCTCTAGGATTTTACGTTTGTGCAAACGTGTAAATGCTTTTAAAAATTTCGGTAACCAAGGAACAATTGAGCATCTTTGAGAAAAGTCATTCCTATGGGAGGCGCCATTTTAAAATGGGTCCCTTAAAATTTAAAAATCGAAGTACCTTAGTTACGGGGAACTCAAAGGTCCCAGAAAATTCTGGGCATCCTTCTTAACTCTTCCGGTCATTTTAAGACCTTAAAAACGGAAATCGACCGATAACTTTTTTAATTATCGGTCTTCAAACAGCGTGACCTTCTTCCACCTCACCCTGTATATTGAAATATATTTCAATATATTTCAGTTTGTGCTCAAGCTTTTTATTAAACAAACTAAATACAATGGTAGTAGAGTAGTAAAGTGAAATATTTCTTGTCAGTCTATTACAACTAGAATTTATTTTTAAATGATGAACTATTTCAATTTCAAATACAAGTGTACAGAGTTTATAGATTTTCGGAAATTGTTTATATTTAAATGAGTATAAATGATTAGTTTATAGTAACATTTGGCTAACGACTGTAGAACTATTGCATATATCAGTGCTTTCCAATATAACCTATAATTTGTGAAAGCAAACATTGTTAAAGCAATGTGACAGATTAGAATTTCCAAAGCTCGAATTTCCCTTGATTCTAGCCGAAGCCTAATTCAGCCATTAATTTAAACATTCAAAGCTGTTTAGGTTAGGTTTTCTTTCTTGTAATTCTTGTAATCCACTCGGTATAATACTAAGAAATATTAGTGACTGAGTCGATTCTGATAGTTAACAGTAAAGTAGCATGTAGCAGTAATAAAAGAATTCATTTGTTTTTTACCTAATATAGCTAATTACAAGTTTACGGCAGTATTAAAGTGTTACTTTTGAGCTAATATCACTCTGATAAACGATTTTGAGGCCGTACTATATTAAATGCCCTCAAATAACTTACATTGGTCTTTAATGCCCAGAATGAATTTTGCCACTAAATCAACTGAATCCTTATCCTGAAACCACTCTACGTGGTTAGAATGTATGTGGATTATTTGTAGATCGGAAGGGTTTGGAAGCAGTGTGTCTAAATGATTTGTTTTGGAATTAATAACATAGAATGTGTAAATTCTTTCATTTCTCGCTTCTTCTTCACTTTTGCAAACTCCATGATCCTTTACTAATTCACATTTAAAAAGTGTAAATTTAACCGTATTCAAAGCGGACGTCATAGGAGGATTGTAGAGAAAACTTACGTCTTGAATTGTTTTGTAGTGATTCCAATCTAGTGGAGAAAGTGCATGTCCAATATTAAAGAATGAGTCAAGAAGAAACACTTCTCCAAATTGTGTGCCTTCAACGGCCATTTGACGTGCAATTTCAAACGCTAACACACCACCCCAACTCCAACCGAACAATTTGTATGGTCCGCATGACTGTATTTTTCTGATTGCCGCCGCATATTGCTCAGCAGCCAATTTATAGGAAATTTTTAGTTCAAAGTTGGAATTGAGGTATGTGTAGAAGTTATTAAATAGGACAAGGGGACGGGGCTGTAAAAGTGGAACCAAATTTCCCATGTACGAATCCACACCGCCCCCTTCTGGCGGAAAGAGAAACACCCGTTCACCCACGCCCTCTATCACTTCATACAAATTAAATCCCGGATAATCTTCCAAGTGAAGTGAACCTTCCTTTTGGCCATTTGCCATTTTTTGAGTAGCCAATACTGGCACTCCATTTTCGATGGCTTTCACCAACTTTCGAATAGTTTTCTCACTATAAATGTCCTGAATCTTAATTCCCACGCCAAAAAGCTCCTGAACTTGCTTGAGCATGCGCATTAACAAAAGAGAATCACCTCCCAATTCAAAGAAATCATCATCCAAACCAATGGTGTAAGGATCTAATCTCAGCGTATTTCCCCATACATTTGATAATTTTTGCTCCTGTTCTGACTTTGACTGTGTGTTGACAATTTGCTCCACTTTCGGAGCTGGCAAAAAACGAGTATCGACTTTCCCTGAAACCGTAAGTGGTACGGAGCTGATGTGTGTAAAGTATGATGGTACGCTGTACGACGGCAATATTTGCAGTAACCATTCACGAAGCACGAAGCTACCAAATTCACTCTCTGATACATAATAGGCACATAATACCACCTCGCCGCCGTCTAGTGCCGGTTTTGCGACTACAATGACATCTTCAATTCCAGTAAATCCAATAAGAGCGAGCTGAATTTCCTCAAGTTCAATTCTGTGACCTCTTATTTTCACTTGGTTGTCTATACGGCCTATAATTTCATAGCTTCCATCCGGAAGAACTTTGGCTAGATCACCAGTACAATAAATTCTTTCACCTTTCTGAAAGGGATCAGCTATGAACTTTTGAGCATTCAGTTCCGGTCGCAGAAAATAGCTTCTTGCCAAGCATGGCCCGCCAACACATAGTTCTCCAACCACTCCGTCAGGCACTAAATTTTTGTGTTTATCCAAAACATAAAATGTAGCTCCAAGAATTGGGTAGCCAACACTTTTCGAGTATGCTAACATTTCTAAGTATGAACAAGCCACTGTAGCCTCAGTTGGCCCATATTCATGAATAACTCTAAAATGCTGCCCAACGGCCCAACTATTCCAGGCGTCAGCGGTAAGCATTTCCCCAGCTACAACTAGTCGTCTAAGCGTTTTTACGCTGTCCCAATTAACCAATTTTAGGACTGAGGGCGTGCCAGAAACGTGCGTTACGCCATTTTTATTAATATACTCTAGAAATTCGTCCAAGTTGAGAAAAAGTGCCCTGGAAGGAATCAGGAGTGTATGGCCATTAAAAGAGCGACAAATTTTTCAGGCCCAGCTAAGCCTGTTTGGAGAAGCTCGGTAGCAACCTGCGAAGCAAGCTTATCTAGCTCACTGTAAGTAAGTGAGCGAGCTTCAGATGTTAAAGCAAGCCATTTTTATTAATATACTCTAGAAATTCGTCCAAGTTGAGAAAAAGTGCCCTGGAAGGAATCAGGAGTGTATGGCCATTAAGCAAACTTACCCAAATTTGTAGCACGGATGTGTCGAAAACATAGTTTGAAAGCTGTAGGACCACTTCATGTGGGTCGTCGTATGGAACATGCTTTCCTTCTGTTTCATACCCTGAAAAATATACTGGTGACATCACATCAATAAGGTTAAGTACACTTCTGTGTTCTATCAGGCAACCTTTCGGAGGCTGTCCACTTGTACCACTTGTGTACAATAGATAGGCCAAATTATCGCTTTTCAACTTAGGGAACGGTAATTGTGTGGATATGTCTGGCTCACCGTCGCATATGGTTTCGATTATTAACTCTACTATTGACACTGAAGCAGGAATTTTGGCTGCTCGATTGCGAATTACAACATCAGCCTTGCAATCACTCAAAACTTGAGCAATACGAACTTCTGGATAGTTTGGATCTATTGGAACATATGCACTCCCCGACTTGAGAACGGACAAAATAGCTATAATGGTCCACTCGCTTTGTTCAAGCAAAAGAGCGACAAATTTTTCAGGCCCAGCTAAGCCTGTTTGGAGAAGCTCGGTAGCAACCTGCGAAGCAAGCTTATCTAGCTCACTGTAAGTAAGTGAGCGAGCTTCAGATGTTAAAGCAAATTGAGTCAGGTGATCTATTTCGAATATATTCAAACCTAGAAACCAGTGTTGATGATTCTGCGACAGTCGAAATTCTGCCTTTTGAAATATTTGGAGTCTGCCGGTAAGGAATTTGTTTACATAAAATTCCGCTAGGATTCAAACTTAGCAGGTCAACTGTATTGCAAAAAGTGTATTCAAATGTTTCCAAAAGACTTTCTACTGCACTTTGAAGAAAAGAGTCTGTAATTCTAAATGATACTCGAAGTGACCCCCCTACAATTGCTGCATTAGCAACAAGAGGAAAGTTTAGTTTTTCAAATGTCTTTTTGGAAACAACTCCCAATCGCTCCTCCCAGTTTAGATTACCATCTGGAAAATTTTCAAAAACAAACAAGCTTTCATATGGGCGGGAGCTATTCGGCCGGTTGTGAAGTGATCGCATTTTAGCAGTACTTTTTGTATTTAACTCCAAAATCGTAGACTGCAATAGTTCAAGACCCTGTACCAATGACAATTCATCCAAAACTCTATGGTCAAGAACAAGCGGAAGGGTGTTGATGTACAGTCCAACAGATTCGCCGATTCCAGGCGTTTCTAAGTCTCGACCAGATACAGTTGTTCCCACAACGGTTTGTTCCATGCGCAAAAACACACGAAGAACACGATGCCAGGCAAATTGGAGCAAAGTGTGTAGAGTCAAGCCAAAGTCTGAAGAGACGTTGATGGCGTGGGTTGTGATTTTCTCAAAATTAACTACATGCTTGAACAATTTTGTCAAGTTAACGGCATGTGACGACAGTGAAGTTAGGCTTGTAAAATCCGGCTCCTCGTTAACAGTCTCCAAAACCCGTAAATAGTGAGCCGTGTGAGCTTTACTCAAGTACTCAATTTCATCTTGTGCTGCGCAGTATGCAGAATCAACCTTTACTACTGTAAATGATCCTTCCAACAGAGTAAAATAAATTTCATGAACAGTAGAAAGAAGAATAGATATTGACCATCCGTCAAGTATGGCATGGTGAGCCGATGTAATCGATACAAACTGGTCTTCGCTGAATTTAATTAGGTAAATTCGTAAAAGTTGCCCTTTTGACAGATCAAAATATTCTGCCCTATCTTCTAGTCTCAACTCCTCTAGCTGAAACCCCTGTTCGCGAGAACTGTACTTTGAAAAATCAGTGTACCGATAGTCCAGAAAGCAAACATCTGCTTTTTCTACAATTTGTAAAGCTGAATCTTCTGACCAGTCGAAACGCACACGCAATCCTGGATATCGGGCATAAGCAATTTGCCAAGATTGAGCTAGCGCTTCGGGCCAGATAGTTTTATACTGCCAAGCAAACTGAACCGCATAAGAATCGTCTCCAGGTTCGCGACTCAGAAAATGAGAAATGAAGCCCTCTTGAAGACTATTTGCCTTTCCAATCCATTCTATGTTGTCGTTGCCAGGGAAAATAGGTACTGAAATCTGGCTTGTATGGGTCAATAACTTGTTGTCGTTTGCCGTCGCCAAACGGATTGCAAGCTCTCGCACCGTTTTTGTTGCAAATATATCACCTACCCTTACAGGGACTAAAAGCGTTTCCCTTAATAGCGAGGCAACTTGAATAGCCAAAATGCTATTACCACCAAGTCGAAAAAAGTTTTCCGTCACTCCAAAATTATTAACCGGAATTTCAAGCAACTTGCCCCAAACACTAAGTATACACTCTTCCATGTCTGTTTGAGGTTTTTCACATTCAGAAATTTTTAAAGAAGTTGTATTTTCCAAAATCTTGTTCAATTCGCCATGATCTACTTTTCCGTTACCTCTGAGTGGGATTTGTTCAACAGAGACATATGCCGTAGGAACCATGTACTCGGGCAATTTTGCCTCCAACATGCGTTCTATATTGCCAATTCTACCACCGACTTTTGGGACAATGAATGCGGTAAGCTTTCCCTTATTCGAGACAGTAACTACTGCGCGCTCTACAAAGTCAAAAGAAGAAATCACGGATTCGACTTCGGAACAGTTGACCCGGTAACCTCTGACCTTGACCTGCTGGTCACGGCGACCATAATACTCAATATTGCCTTCTGCATTAATGGATACTAAATCTCCAGATTTGTACAACATTCCCTGTCCAAATGGATTTTGTATAAAAAATTCGTCTGTTTTTGAAGTACTATTCAAATAGCCAGGAGAAACCCCTACGCCACCTATCCACAATTCTCCTAGAGCTCCTGCAGGAACTCGTTCTAAATCTTCGTTTACTATGTATACGGGCGTATTACCCATACATTTACCGATGTGAATGTTTGCAGGATCAGTCACATGTCCACCTAGAACAATTATAGAAGTTTCAGTTGGACCGTACACGTTAAAAAGGCGTGATCTTAGGCTCAAGAAGTTTTTTGCTTCTGCTGTAGTTAGAGTGCTACCGCCGCTACAAATAGTTTTTAGACTTTGTACATTTCCCAAATCTAAATGGGAGAGGTGTATAGGATTTCCAAAAATGTGCGTTACTCCCCGTAAATTCATGTACGCAACTAAGTCTGCTGGATCAGATATAGTTGCCGTAGAAAACACGGCAGAAGTGCAATTACCAAACATACCTGGTGCAAGGGAGCACCAAAGGCCATCAAATGCCCAGCCAAGGAGTGATAAAACCACGTCTCCTTCGCAAGCAAATTTGGTTCGAACCTGTTCTAAACAGTAGTTAACATAGCCTTCATGGTTTAAAACAACTCCTTTTGGAACGCCGGTTGTACCAGACGTGTAAACCACTAGAGCTATATCGCACGGTGTCAAGTTCGAAATATTGGGCAAAATACGTTCGACTGCACTTGAAGCAGGGTCGAAGCAATCATCGATCTCAATAATTGTAACGACCAATTTGCCGGCATCTAAAATTTGCTGTAATTTGGTCAAAAATTTTGACATCGTTAGAATTGTACAAGTACCGTTAGACTTATATTGACAAATATCTTTCAATATAGCAATGGTGCGGTCCTGCGATAAGTTGGGATCAATGGGCGAATATGCTGCTCCAGCTTTGAAACACCCCAAAATTGCAGCTGGTAAAAACGCAACTGTGTCGAAATATGCCGGGATAATTTCGTTCAGTGGATTAGAAGATTGAATTTTTGAACAAATTTTGTTGGCCATATTATCTAGCTCAATGAAGCTAATTGTCATATCTTCAGTAACCAGTGCTGCCTTATTTGGACTCAATTTCACACGTGCTTCAAACAAATTATGCAACTTCAATTTTCGGTCAAACTCAATAGTAGGTCCACATAATCGAGCATCCAATTCCTCATGGTCTTCCTTGGAAATCAAATTTGCCTTACCCCAAGGAATACCCTCTAAGAGTGTTAGGAAGGAATGAAATAAATTTTCAATGCGCCATTTTTCAAATATTTCTGCATCATAAAAAATTTCGAGGGCTATATGTTCTGGCCCTTCTGTAACAATCATCCACAAGGGAGCGTTATATGCAGCATGTCTCAAATCTCCTGCCATTTTGTTTTTTCCTTTTAACTGATACGAGAAAATATTATCAAAATGAAACCGGGTTTTTACTTTTGGGGCACTAACTGAATTCCGGAAAACTATTTCATCTAAAATTGCCTGAACTCTCTTCATCTTTGCAATTGGATCTTGGCTCCAATTATGATTGACCAAGAACGGAATAGCGCTTTCAGTGCTTCGGTTTGAAAATAAGTCAATTCCAGATTGGGTTTCCTTACTTGTTCCGTAAACGCTTAAGGACTTGTGCCAGGCGTAGCAAAAAATGGACTGAAGGCTAAGCGAATGCCGCATTGCTAAGCCAATTAAATTTTTGACAACGCTTCTATTCAAAGTTTGAGCTAGTTTTTGAAAAGCACTAAACTTCAGATTCCTAATTTCTGCCTCCCTCTTGTCTGGTCGCAACAGTCCGATTAGTGTATTTTTTGTCTCAGGAGCTGAGACAGAGTCAAAATATTTTTTCCAATAGTTATCATTTTCTTCAGTACTAGGCTGTAGAGCTTTCGGAACACTATTTCGTGTTAACGAGTCAACTTTGGCATGAATATTTTTAATAATAAAATCAAACATCCCTCCAAAACCTGTTACTACTTCTTTCAAAACATACTCTGGGAGAGTAGGGCTCGAAAACTTAATAGATTTCGGCCAGTCACTGCATTCACTACAGTGGAACGTATCGAAATAGACAGAATTTTTTCCATTTTGCTTTAGAGAGGAAATCAGCGCATAATATTTTGTAAATGTTATATTCATTATGTCTGTAGGGTTCTTGCTTAGTGATGAGCGGAGCATTCTCAGTTGTATGTGTCTAACTCCTTCTAAGATTGTAGCCTCAGCCCTGATTTCATTGTATTTTACAATCGTTACCGTAAATTTGGTAAAATTAGCCTGAGCGTTGCTGGAAACTACTACTGAGTTACCTTGTTCCCTGTAGTGACGATGCAGCCCATGCAATGCAAACTCCAGAATCGAGTCAATGTTAATTAGAAAATCTTCAGAAAGGCTACTCAGCCTTTTAAAGCAGGCTGAGTCTAGTACGTGTATACTCGATGCCTGATATGCCAAAGCCTCTTTGTTTTCCGTCAGGAAGTTGCGAATATCCTCCAATTTAATATGTGACAGAATTGATGGACGATTCGTGTCGAAGCCCGCGCCATAACATCCAAGTGTAACGTCTTCCGAACTTGTAGCATCATGCATATTCTGATTTTGCCATAAACTCCTATTTGTGTATCTCTGAAATTTATATAAATCTTATTTAAAGTGAGTGATTTTTTGTGCTATTTCTGGTACTATTACAAAGTGAATGGCTTCTGATTGCGCTCGTAGTAAGTTTCTGAATAAAAGACCGAAATGCATGGTTTTAAAAACAAATCTCACTGAAATAATATAATTCAATGGAAACAGTTAACTTTGAACTCAATTTTGTAGAATTTAACTTACTTCCCATTGCCTTAATTCTTTATATGATCCGTACGTCACTTCTGCGCTTCTTACTAATAGAATTTTGCCATCTTGTTGAAGGGTAGATTCAAGTCTCGCTTGCAAGGCAACCACTCCTGGTAAGCCTTCCATCTCAAGCGTTGCTGCATATTGTTCAAGATTTTATTTTGATAAAACTAGTAATATTAAAACGGAGCTTACAATTAGAGCATTGTTTTTCTGCTAAGCACTCATGCTGCTCAAGTATCAATAGAGCGTATTTGAGTTCTCCTTCAATAATTTCTTCTTCCGCGGCTTCCAAGGCGTCGAGCGCATTGAAATATACCGATGTTGTGAAACCAAAACAACTTGACACATTATTTGCTAGTTCGTCAACCTCTTGCGGACCAACAATGAGGAATATTTTCAAACCTTCTTGCCAAAAATTTTCTGGTTGTTCTAGAACAAACAATAAACAAACCAAGTTTACTCAACCTTGTTCTCATTGAACATTATTTATCATTACATTATTATACATTTTGTTAAAAACAATAACCTTATAGTTGTATCTAGTTAAAGCAAAGCATAGGTTCAAATGGGAATATCATAATTCGAATTTACCAGATGCAAAGCCATTTACTCTTTACAAACACTTATGCTTATTACACTTTAATCCTGTTTTACCTGGCAATTTTTCCAAGGCTTGCCTCAACGACTCAAGACGATTCATTCCCTTGGGAATGTCGGCTAAGCTATTGAGCATTGCTTTTGGACGCATTATCTCCTCTTACACTAACACTTGGATATCAAGGATGAATGTCTCGTATGCTTAAAGAAGCAAAGTGAGCTCCACCAGAGGGGAAGCCTGAGCTGTAAGAAATAAATAACATTGGTTTTAAAAAATTTGGATTTTAATATTTTAATTACTTGAAAACCTGTTCTACCTGATTTCCATTTTATCTTACAAATTTTAAAACGAAGAGTTAGCATGTGCCTGTGAAACCTGCTTCAGCGTGTTTTAACGCATGTTCTTATCTGTCTTGTCAATTTTCTCATTTGCATGTTATCAGGTTTTAGTAAACAGTTTGGACTGTGTGTTCCAACCTGTTAAGATTCCTTCAAAAATTGCATAAAATTTGGCAATGCGTTATAAAATCATGAAATTGTTTTCTCGAACATGAATTACTTAGAAACTCATAGTGAAGATAGTGGAATTTACAAAAATTAACTTTTACTTTTAAGGTTCTTGTTGGTTTCGAGAGTATAACAGGCATTTAAATAAAAATCAACGCAAAGGGATCCCTTGTAATTTAACATTTTAAAAAGCTGGTAAATTATAAGTGAAGTAAGTAAGTTCGACATTTATTAAGCTGTTAAGCTTAACCTTGTACCTTGTACCTTAAATGTACCTTGGAGGTACATTTAACTCAATTTAACGCCTAAAGTTAGCTATAAATAACTCATAGTAATGTAGTTTTAGACAGCAAAGTGCGGCAATGTGTATGCGATTCAGTGCGTATCTGCTTGTGATTTTTTTATTGAAAGCACATAGTGTCTGTAACAGTGACTGTAGTCCGCAACAATGGTAACAATAGAAGAAAACTACAATTTTATTTTGGAATTAATTACCTACCATGCACAATATGTGTACTAAAATAAAATATCTCCGTGTTGAAATATTCCTGACCCCATGATGCTCTAGGCAGTAACTGCTTCAAACAAATACTTCAAACAAGTACTTCACAGTGGCAAACAAATTAAATCACTGCTCTCTTAATTGTAGGGGACACGTGAAGACAATAAACCTTGCCAATAGTTTGATGATGCCCTTTTATATTTGTCTGTAATCTAAGTGTCTGAATTTGCGATGCAATTGTCGAAGGATAGATTCAAGAACGTCGGGAGTGGATTTGTTTAAAAAATGTGTACAAAGCTATAAAGTTTCCTCACAATGAAGTTAGCAAATTTTACAAACTTGCTCCTAATACAAAGAACTCTCGGTTTTTTCCGCTTCTTTTTATTCCCACAATACGTACTTAGTTTTGTGGGCGATCTATCAAATTCAGATCAATACAACTTTGGAATAATTTACCTAACACTTTTGGATTTTGAAAATGTGACATGGGAAAGTTCAAAAAGCTACTATTTGATCATTTAGTGGATAAGAGAAAGGATAACTTTGTGAAATTTTGAACAACTAGATAACAATTCATGTAATTTTAATAGTATTATGTAATTTGTTTAAATTTAAGTTAGTTAGGTGTCTGATCCTAGGAAGGTCAATACTTTAATGTAGTGATATGGAGCGACACATTAATAAAGCGAACTGAAATTGAAATTGATACGTTGCCACAAAGTTCTTATAAAATTCAATTCGGCCGACTACAAATGCACAGAAATCAAACAGAATCAAAATCGGTCACAGAAATGGATGTCAAATTTATGACTGGACTAGTACAACACTGTAGTACTCCTATGACCAGGCTTACATTGGTTTATCAAAATGACTCACCGCTCTATCGAATGCGTGTAATATGGATTCCTGCCACTTTGAATACGCACTATCAAGTAAGGATTAGTAAAGACAATGACAATAAATCTCCACCTTTGTAACCAATATCCTTGTCACACCGTAACTTAAGTTGAACTTTAACTTCACCTAAATTTCTCCGTGAAATGTTTCAAGAACTTTTTTACAGAATTGGATTTTTTTCTACATGTTATCTTCAATTTTAAGTCAACTCTGTCGTTTACACCGCAGTGAAGCCTCAAAATCAAAACTAAAAAAAATGGCACTACTAATGCATTCTACTACGTGACGATGTTGTACGACATTTTTGACATTCCGAACAGTCCTGTCTTACCCGACATCATGGAAGTCCCAAACTTTTCAAGCAGGTTCAATAGGCTAATAACTAATGTGACAATTGAGGCATAGCATCATTGCTCAACACTACATTATTTATATGCAAGCCAACCACACCTTGAACGAAAGAAGCCTCTAACACCAGTTTACATTCTCTCATGCTTGACGGTACATCTACTTACAAAATATATTACAAAATACAACTTTTTTGCATGTGGACATCTTGAGTTGCTTCTACCGTTCCAAATCTACACAATACCGGTAAAATTTGGCGTTGGTTATGTTGTTTAGGTTGCAAAATTTCTGCTCTTCTTATAATGGTTCAAACTTAGCGGAGTCCGCGACTGTGCATGGCTTAGCCGACCATTCTTTTTGAACAGGATATTGGCATTAGCGGAAATGCTATTACAAATTTTTTCTTTAATGCTTTTTGATTTATTGTTTGCATTGCATAGGTAGAGAGGTTTCGTGACCACTGATCTGACAGCCTCTTTACAAAACGAACGCTGTCTACCATGGTCGAAGCTATACAACTGGGATATAAGCTATTGACTAACATAAGCAGTGAAACAATGTACTGCACAAGAATAGAATTTAGTATAACCGCACCTCCAGAAATGGCAAACGAGTTCGAATTTTGCAGCATAGATGAGTGGCGCCGTTACACAATACTTCTTAGGATACAGATGGAGAGAGCTGGTATATGATGTTTTCGGAACAACTTTTGAAGATAATAATGCAGTTGTAGAAAAGGAGTGGTCTACAAACGAAGACAAATTTATGTTGATGGGATATTTGGCAGCGTTGTTCTCAACTTAAATGTCGTAGATCAAAGGGAATTTATCTTGAATGAGCTTGTAAAGTGAAACAAACACATTTTGGTACAAGAAGACAGTAAACTAGGGCTTTTTTTACAGACAAGTTTACAAAAGAAATCTGTTAGCAGAATTGTATTGTGGGAAAGACGGGCTGATGCCAAACAACATCTACTGTTCTCTTTGGATTATAAATGAAGATCATTAAAATAAACTATTTCAAACGCAGGTACATTCAAGAATTATGAACCAAAGATGTTACGCCGCAAGAACGCACATTGTGTTGGAGAATTTGTATCCATGATTGATTAAATAATCGGCTGTATACAAGGAATATAGCATCACTTCAATGTTCTTACTTTTAGATGGGAGTTTGATGATTGCGTTATTTGTGTTCTAGTATGAAATACAGGATAAATTTAAACTTCCATTGCTAATGATTATTTTGTAAGATTTAAATCATGCCTCATTTCGACGATGTTGACCAGGGGTAAGCGAAATACAAAATAATAACTCTAATACGCTCATATTTTACTCATAGTTAAGTTACACTTGTGAGCACCTTACCAACCAAATGTATTTATTTTACATAAACTAAGGAAACATCGTAACCGTTAAAATTCTACTTATATGCTTATATCAGCTAAAAAAAGTCATAAAATAAAAAGGCCAGCAAAGAAACACTTGCACCTATCGTTAATTTTGATACATTTTGAGAGTTAATGGAACCGGAACCTCAAGGAGGAAAGAGACAAGCAACTCTGGGCGTCAAGGAGTTGGGGGCACCTAAATAAGGTAAAGGACCAAAGTGGAAGGGGTGTGGAGGGACTGGGGAACCTAAATACAAAGGGTCAAGTGCCTACCTTAACTCCGAACCCAAATCCGATGCCAAATCAAAGGTCGAGAAGTAACGTTGTTAACGACAGGAATTTACGGATACTACTTTTACTGGTAGCACAAAAATCTAAAGAAACACAAATAGGGTAGGGAGTGACGAGGATCCTTTGCCGTCGGTTTCTGCAATGCGTCTCTCCTGCCACAGCAAACAATGGAAAGCTAAAGCTAGCGCATGTTAGTTCCTCCTTATTTCGCCAGTTGTGGCCATCCTGAGCACTTGAGGGAGTCGGAGTGTTTTTGGAGTGGTTGGGGTGACGGTTGGGTTAAGGATCATTTTGTGTTTCTGAATGCAACTTTGTGCTAGGTATTATACCACTAGTGTTATTATATGTGCGTAACGGTAGTACAAAACTCTTCCAAGTTTCCTCCTCGCCCACCTCAGATAGATAAATATTGAAAAAATTTCAAAGATTTTTTATTTTTGAAAAATAAAATATTGGAGCATATATATACATTTAATTATTTAATTAATACTGAATCTATTACTGATTTTTGATTTGTCTAATTTTATATTTCAACCTTTTCCTTTGTTACCAACATTAATTTCAGATGCAAATTTTCAAGGATAATTTCTAAATACTATTTCAATACTTTTTTTTATTAAGAATTACTCATTTTATTAAATTTTAATCCACACGTTCTGTACTTCCTAATCAGGTCATAAATAATTTATATAATTTTTTAACGGCACATAATTTGGATCTGGTCACAATTAGCATAATATATTCCGAAACCACATAAGCTATCGCTATCATTAATAAAGCACAAATTGTATACTGTAACAGGATAGTTTATAAATACAGGATAGTTTTAGGAGTGTCCCAAAGCCTATTAGGAGTGTCCCAATGCCAATTGGGAGTGTCCCAATGCGTATTAAGAGTTCCCAATGCGTATTAAGAGTGTCCCAATGCCTATTAACAGTGTCCCAATGCCTATTAACAGTGTCCCAATGCCTATTAACAGTGTCCCAATGCCTATTAACAGTGTCCCAATGCCTATTATGAGTGTTCCAATGCCTATTAAACAGGATAAACTAAGCTAATACTTCCAGACTCCACTTACCCTTGACACTTCCTTCATATACGTAGTTTAGTACACACAAAAAAGGCCACATAAATTTGGTGACATAAATTTCACTTTTTCAATATTGGTCAAACCAGTTTACCTCTATCCAGCTATCATTTACCATCAATTTTATTTACAAATATAAACGTACACTTTATTGTAACTAAAACTTCCAGAGTCTACTTACGCGTGACACTTCCATCATATACTTAGTTTAGTACACACAAAATTGGTCACATAAAATTGGCCACATAAATTTCCCTTTTTTAATATTGGTCAAACCAGCTTACCTCTATCCAGCTATCATCTACCCTAAATGTTATGAGAAATACAATTATAAAAGTACACTTTACTGTAGC
>VYYI01001650.1:0-18249 GCA_021029175.1 Bilobella aurantiaca
TGTACCTCCATTAGATGCAGTACCAATAGGAGTCGAAGAAATGCGCTTGGAATTTTGCTAGTTCTACTCAAGCTCAACCTTAGTCAAAAGTTCCTGGCCCTTCTTTTTGGCGTGTCTGACCAAAGTGTTATCAGCAAGACCCTGGACGCGGTGCTGAATGTACTGGAGGAGAATTTTGTCCACAAATTCCATCCACGGGATACATTGTCGACTGCTCTTTACCGTACTATACAGATTACGGGAACAACGACGCAGCAATACTGTTAAAAATGATGGAGTCCGGGAGCAGTTTGCTCCAACTATATCAAGTTGGCGACAGAGCCGTGATCGACCGTGGATTCCGTGACGTGGTGAATGAAATTGAGCGTAACGACATCTTTGCTCATATGCCCCGGCTTCTTCCAAAGACTCAAAAAGCATTCACAACGGAGCAGGGGAATTCCTCGAGACAGGTACAATTCAATCAACTAGTATCTAGCGAAAAATTTCGAAAACGGTGTTGAATTTCAAAAAAAGCTAAGCTCTGGCGCTAGAAAAAGGAGGATCCTATTTCATCTGCCTAGATTTGGAGCATTGACTACGTTCCCGCCAAAACCGACGTAGTGACATCTGCGCATGCGCAGTGACCAAGGTCTATTTTATTATCCCAATCGAAGTGGAACACATGTTAACCCCCCCTGACGGGCCACCCCGCGCCTTTTTTTTTTTTCGAAATTCCGAGCCGTTTCCGAGATATTTGCAAAAAAACAAAAAATCTCGAAAACGGTGTTGAAATTCAAAAAAAATAAACTCTGGCGCTAGAAAAAGGCGGGTCCTATTTCACCTGCCTAGATTTGGAGCATTGAGTACCTTCCCGCCAAAACCGACGTAGTGACATCTGCGCATGCGCAGTGACCAAGGTCTATTTTATTATCGAAATCGAAGTGGAACACATGTTAACCTTCCCTGACGGGCCACCTCGCGCCTTTATTTTTTCGAAATTACGAGCCGTTTCCGAGATATTTCCAAAAAACGAAAAATCTCGAAAAATCTCGAAAAATCTCGTGGCGGGTCAAGAAGTTGCTAATTCTATTTAATTTCAGGTGACGATGGTGAGGTGGGTAGTCGAATCGGCTAACGGTAGGCTGAAGAAATTCAAGTTTTTCGACAGTACGATTCAATACACATACGTGCTAAATGGAAAAGTTGGAAGGCTGTTCCAATTGGTTTGTGCATTAACCAATGCATATCGACCTCCCCTTTTCACGGAATCTGTCGGTCACGAAGCCCAAGTGGAAGCGGCAATTCTGAGAAGCACGCAGGCTAATGTACTACTCCAGACATTAGAAGCGGAAGGGCTCCTTACTAAACGGACTCCATGGATCGAAGTCACCTCCGAGTCGGTGGAGGATTTTCCCAAGATGAGCATGGAAGATTTGAAGATCATAACCCTTGGCATTTACCAAATTAAGATGGCAAAAATCTATGCCAAAGAGCACTTGGGTGAATTCGGCTCGTACAAAATATTTATATATAAGGAGAATCCAACCCTCCTAAAAGCTAAGATCCAGTCCCGCTTTACGAGGTCGCAGAAGCACTCCACCTGGGTCGCATACGACCCGCTAATTCAAGGTCATCAAGCCATCACAGCGACTTATTGTACATGTCGTGCTGGAGCGCGAACCGTTGGAACATGCTCCCACGTGACCAGCGTCATTTGGTACCTAGCATACGGAAGACACCATCCTGAGGAAATTCCACGGCATCGGAGTTTAGTCGGAAATATTCTAGACGCGGCGGCTGAAATTGATGAAGATCCAGAAGAGAACGATTAGAGAAGGTTATGCATTGTAGTTACAGTTATCCAGATTCGGTTTTGTCAATTAAATAAATATTTGAGAAGACTGAAATTCTTTGAAAAGAGTTTTGAGATTCGTGTAACTGCGGCGCACGACAACAATTTTGACAAATTAAGACTTCGAAGCCGACTTTTACTGGAAATATTTTCTGCAACCATTGGAAAGTTCTTCCTTTCCGAAGTCGTCGTCACCGCGCGCGTCCAGTCCAACATGGGGCAAGTGAAGAACACCGTCGTCGCTACTGGGCTCATCATCTTCGCCGTTGTCACCCTTCGAGTTATCGTCAATGTCATCGGCACGAGGCATGGGCTGAGCATGGGAGGGTCATCGGCAGGAGGAGTGGTCATGGGCGCTGGAGGCTTGCTGCCTTACGGTCTCAGTGGACGTTGTGCTGGCGCTGGAATGTCCAGCTCCTCGGAATCAATCGCTGGTGGCATGGGCATGTCTTTCGCTCCTGATTTCTCAGCGCTTTATAAAATCCCAAAACTGAGCTGCTAACAAGCTATGACGCTTCCGAACAGACGTTTCTTCAATTGTTCCCTTGCGTTCCTAAGCTGCTATAATTTAAAGTCATTTACGACATCTGACACGGAGAAAATAGAGATCAGTCATTTTGACAAATCAAGGCGGCGCATCATTCATCGCTGATTCCCAACAGTTCTCATCCTCTCCATCTTTTTAAATCATTTGATTTTAATCTTAACAAATAAAGATACCTACTCGTACAAAATGAAATGTTTCATGGAATGAAAGTCATTAATTCAGGCAAATGGGCAAATATATAATCCAAAAGTAGTCGTAAGACGAATGATTTCGACTCGAAAAAGAATAAAAATGTATTACTTTCAGCGTGAATCGATCCGCCGTCATTCTAAAATAAATTAAAAACTATCCATCAACCTAGAAAATAAAAATGGCTGCCGCCGCCATTTTTAACTGTTACTAGTGGAAACTGGGCCCAGAGAATTGCGTGTTAGCGCATGCGTTTTGGCCCAGGTTTACTGTTGCTATCGCATACCGTCCTTTAGCATGAAGTTGTCGCAGCTAAAAGGCTAAAGGTTGTTGGAAATTAATGATTTTTTTTTAATTTAAAACTTTTTAAAATTTTCAAATTAAGACCAGGGTAGTTACATAACTTACATATGAAGTAACAAAGTTGATTGAAACTACTTTAGTTGATGCTTCCACTCTGGAGAACGCTCCAATTCTAATACATGTTTCACTTAGCGTAACATGCAAAGTACCTCGTTCAACATTTTTTAAAAATAGTTCGAAAAGTGGACGTCTTGTACTTTGTTTTAAAGTTTTGCAGGGAAAGTGATTCGGAGAATTCATAAGTTTTTCCGTACCTGAACAAACGTGCTAAGATTTTCATTGTTAAAAATAAGGGATTTCTTAGAAAGGTGGAGTCGTCGGTCCTTAGAAGGCAGAATGGCCTAGGTCAATGAAAAGGGCCCTTAAAGGACCCTTTTCTTAAGTGTCTTCCCACACTAAATATCCTAACAATTCAAAATTTCGATATTTGATTGGCTTCCATTTTGTTTCCATTTTGAAATTAACATTTTCTTTTGCGAAATTATTTTCCTCTTTTCGGAAATTTTCACGTAATTTATGTCGTTCGTGCATGAAATTGTAATATGTAAGCTTTTTGAAACGCACGGTACATTTCAGTTTTACAATGTTGCTTTTATATATGTAGTTTAGGGTTTTAAAATAATGTGAAACAGTGCAAACACGAGAAACATCTTGAAACAGAAATTTTTTTGCGGCCTTTTCTGTCTGAAAATAATGCTAAAAAACGTTTACAAATTGCATACAAACTTCAAACGTTCTTGACCAAATATTTATTTTAAAATTTTGGATAATTTTTTGTTTTAATTTTAGTCTTCCTGTTTCTTCTTATTTGGATCTTCTAATTGAGCAGGTACGTAGCGATAGGCCATAAATGCAAATATCATCATGTCAACGAACATCAAACCAGCAAAAAGGAAGAACTCCTTGGACTATAAAAGAGCAAGTTTCAAAATTTTCAAAAAAGAAGAAAGCTCCAAACATCAAATTAAAAAAAATCCTAATTTTCAAGTCAAAAGTCTACCTGTTCCTGGAAGAACTTGGCCTCGGCAATAATAACAACAATCAAGTTGCCAAAGGCAACGGTCAAGAGCCAGGCAGGACTGCATCACAGATTTCATGGAAACGGGAGCCTACCGAAGACAAAATTTTGTAAAATTTGCATTCTTAAAATGTTAAAATTTTTAATTTTTAAAAAAGTGTAATTTGGTGTGTGTGTTTTTTCCAAAATGTACCTGTGAGTATGAGAACTCGAGTCCAGTGATGGAGAACATGATTTCTCCAGCAGTGATGATGATGTACTGTGGAAATAGCCAGAACATGTGCAGAGAGCTCTCCTTCGTGATGGTATGGAGAAGGACGTTGTAGGTGGCGGGATTTTCAAAATCAACGAGTGGATTGGGAATGACGTTTTGATAGGCTCCGTTCCTCGAAATGGTAATGATGTAGCTGGCGCCTAATTTAAAGTCAAATTCATCCTCAAACGGAACCACTACCGTTCCATTCTCAACGTCCGTCCCACCATACACCAACTTGATCTTGTGCCTGAAATAGAGCGGGAAAATTAATTTAAAAAAAAATTAGTTTTTTCACACTTGGGCAACTCCGACCCATTGATCCAAAAAAAAGTGTTATTCAAAATAAACCAACAAGCCCGTCTTATTATAACAGAATTTTAATTGTTCCCGAACGGCCTTGTTCCGTTCTTTATCAACTTTCTAGTTCCGCAAATGAAAATCCCTCTCTACGCTTCCCTTTTTGTAACGCACTCACGATAAGTCTTCCGTTTTTAATAACAAGAATCTAATATGGTAGATTTCAAATTTAAAAAAAAATTCACACTTGGGAAACACAGATTGATATCACAGAGAAATACTACTTTTCAAAATAAAAAAAAGGTATAAAAAGAGGGAAATTCGTATTTTTCAACTTGGAAGAATAGAGAACTTGTTAATTGAAATATTAATTATCATCATTATATATTGACTAGTAAAAAACACCCGTCTTAGGAAAGGAGGACTTTAATTTTAAGGATTTTTAGTAAAATTAGCTATAAAAGCTCTATGGGAAAAGGAAGGGCTCTTTTGGACGTTGTTGTTCCTCCAGGGCTCCTCGATTAACACTGAAGAAGAGAAGAGAGAAATCTCATGCGCACGCGTATTCCTGTTGGAGTTTAGTGCTTTATAAAAAAGTGCTTTGGACTTTGAACTGTTACGCACGCACGGCCAGCTTCAAATACGGTGATTATACTATGGTGAATTAGAGTTAATTATCCTGTGCATTAATTAGGTTACCATCTGCTTTTTGATTTGGAAAGCTAGATAAAATCTACGAAAGAGAATTGACTCTACANAGCTTCAAATACGGTGATTATACTATGGTGAATTAGAGTTAATTATCCTGTGCATTAATTAGGTTACCATCTGCTTTTTGATTTGGAAAGCTAGATAAAATCTACGAAAGAGAATTGACTCTACACTTTAAAACTTTTAAAGAAAGAGTTCATTTTTCAAAGTTTTTGGAGTAAAAATAGAAAAAAAAACGAAGTAGCCAAACAAGCCCAACCTAGGACACGAGACTATTAATCCAAGGGATGCACATTCACAAATCTGACTTTTTTAGAGGTTGGTCTATGTGGGCTTGCCCAAGCGTATCGCTGATGCTAGGTCTTACTTGATTGGTTCAACTTCGACTGTCTTTGAATTGTAGCCAATTGAAGTGGTTGCTTGTTCATCACGCAGGATGAGAGCCTCCTTGTTCTCATCCCCTGTCTCCTCAAGCGCTTCGACGTAGACAGAGAGCTTCCCCTGAGGAATTGGCGAATCAGGATCGAGCTGAAAGTAGTCTCCGCCCACCAGGAATCTAGGCGCACATTTTCAAACATTTTAACAGAGAAAAAAAACGAAACGAAATTTAGATTTGTCAGTTTCAGCTTCGAGCGTAACCTCAGTTTTGGATTTCCCGCCTTCGGTTTTTCCCGGTCATCAGACCTGGCTCCATAGGCGAGGTGAATGTGGTTCGTTGTGTTATACGTGATCATGTACGTGAAACCCTAATTTTCAAAGTTAACCAATTAAGTTTTTTTTTTCCAAATTATATCTACCATTAAATTGTCAATTAAAGTTAACTTTGAAGTACCCCGCCACTCTTGGCCTCATCCGGATTGTTGGCCTGTTCTGCCAATTCGGCTTCGCTCTTTCTGGCGACAAAGTCAATTGGGCCGGGAAATTTGAAGGTTTTGGGGCAGAACTCGTCGAGTTTGAGCTGAATACCAAAGCTGTCGGCTATGGTGGAGCCGGTGTCGTTGAAAACGTGGTAATTGCCGGCGGCGGTTTTTTCGAACACGTGACTAGCACCCGGCGGTATAAAAAAGTCGGTTCCGTCCCAGTTTAGCGTAACGTTGCACGGCATCGTATTGACAAAGTTCAAATTCGCTTGTTCCAAATTCAACCTTGTTGGATACGTTTTCTAAAAATTCAAAACAAACAAAAAACACTTTTTAAACACTCGCCGTTCTAATCTTGAGTATTGTGTCGCGTTTTCGTTTTGCCAAATTTTTAGAATTCAAATTCAGAGAAACTCAAATGGCGTTTTAAAAATAATTTGTATCACATTACGTCATATTAAAAAAGAAGGCATTTGCTAATGAATTTTAGAAAACGAAATAGTTTTAGTTCAAAATTTGGAAATAATCAAAAATAACGAAAACGTTTTTTTCGAAACGATTTCTTTCGTATTTATCAATCAATCAATTTTTTAAAAGTTTTGCGGTAAGAAGTACACATATGCGCAATTAGGAAGTTTTGAAGAGTTGTTTTAGTTGATTGAAGAAATCATTTTTTTTTTGAAAATTTAGAAAATTTGTAGAACAGGAAATTACCTCAAGCTCCAGTTCGAGAACTCCTGAGACGACGAATGCTATTCCGGCCAAAATCCCGCCTACCGTGAGTTTTTGAAGCGGCTTTTTCAAAAGACCACATTTGGCAAGGAGCGGGTAAATGACGTTGTCAAAGAGTGGGATAAAAATGAGAATCAACGCAGGATTGAGCACTTGAACTTGATCGGGCTTGATGGTGTAGCCAAGGAAGACGCCGTCCATACGCGTCGCTTGCAGCGTCCAGCGCGAACCCTGTTCAAACAGACTCAAATGAGGCTGTTTTAACTTTTTTTAATTTCCAAAATCCCACCTGTTGATCGAACAAAGCCCAGAAGACGGGAAGAGGCAAGTAGAGGAGCAGGACTCGAAGAACAATTTTGACGTCCTCGATGAAGCGCGGCTCGTAGGCATCGTCGGCGTTATCCAACCAGTGTTCACGGTTTGATTTGGTTTTACGCCGGCGGGAAAGAGCATGCTGAAAAACGATTTTTCAAAATTTTAGAACAATAGGGATCAGTTTTCTAAATTTATAAAATAGCCGCTTACGCTGATGCACTTGACTAATTTCACAACTACGTTTCCAGAGGGCTTCGTTTCTCTGTACAAGAATTTTCCAAGAAGAAAGATAACTGTTGAAAACAAAAATGAAATTATTTCACCGTCGGATTCTCTTTTCTGAAATTTTTCATAATGTTAAAGAAAATTCTTTTTGAAATATTTGAATTCGAAAATTTCGGAAATACCTACGGATGTTCACTAAATTGTTTTTAGTGAAAGTGTAAGTGTTTAGTGTAAGCTTTTTTGAAATGTGAATTGTTTTAAAATATTTCTAAAAACTGCGAAAAATACATAAATTTCAAGAATTTTCTAAATTGTGTTCAAAAATTTTAGAAAAGGACTAACTTAAGGCCACGATCATAAGTGCGGCAGGAACGGCAAAAGCAAGTGAGTAGCAGGAGTCGTCACCGAAGCACTGTACGTCCGACCGTAGAATTGGTGTGATGAACGTTGAAATCAAACTTCCAGAATTGATGGCCATGTAGAAGAAGGAAAAGAACGTGACAAGTTGCGCCGCCTGTTGCGGTAAAACGAACTGATCACCGCCAAACGCCGCGACGCAAGGTTTAATTCCTCCTGTTCCAAGGGCAATGAGCGCAAGTCCAATCATCGTAATGGGTCTTTTTTTTTAAATTAGAAAACTTTTTAAAATACGAACAAAATCGTCCAGCACAACTCTACTTTTCTTACATTTCCGGTAAGTTGAGCGGTGGCGTTGCCGCCAGAGCCAGGACAATGTTTCCTGCCGCATAGACAATGGACAAGTAGAAGATTGTTCTGGAAAAATCAAAATCGCATTATAAAATTTCGAAAAGCTTTCTTTTTAATTACATTTCTTTTTAAAAATTTCTGATCCTTTTGAAGTTTAAAAAACGCACTTGAATTTTCCGAGAAGTGAATCTGCCAACATGGCTCCGAGGAGCGGTGTGAAGTAGGCAAACATGGAGAAGACATGGTAGATGACCGTGGCGGTGTCTTCAGAGAAGCCCAAAACCGTGTTCAAATAGAGCGTGAGCACTGATTTCATGCCATAGTACGAAAACCGTTCGCAAAATTCATTGGTCACAATGAAAAAGACCGACTTCGGGTACGGTATTTTCTAAAAAAATTTTTTTTTATAACATTTTGAAATTAAATGAAGCATAAATTTTAGAATTTAAAAAATTCTACATTCAAAACACGCTTGCGCAACCGTAATCCGCCTTACCTCTGGCTCCAGCTTCATTTGCACCAAAACACCCATGATTCCGAGTTTTTTTTTTGAAATGGCGGGAAATTTAAAATTAAAAAAAACTAGTCCTTTGAAGGCTCATTTTACAAAGGTAATACTACACGGACACCATCACCAACATATGTTGCTGACCTATCCTACCTTTTTGACTAGGTCAAAGTAAGCGTAGGGATAACCAGTTTTGAGGTGTTTTAGAGACATGCGCCGTGATGCTCTTGCAATTTACTACTGAAAGATCTTGTTGACTTTTTTTGGAAGCTTGGTTAGATGATAATCAACTTTCTCTTGGCCAAAAGTTCCAAAAGAGTTGTAAATAGAGGTTGAGAAAAAATTGGAGTGTGGCCTCTGTGTGTATTGAATTTGAAATCATGTACAGAGTCTTTCACAGAAAACGTTCGGAAACGGGAACTTTCAAAATTTTGGTGGATAAACAAATTATATGAAACAATGAAATTTATCATTGAAAAATATTTCTTTGAGCTGCAAGGTATTTTTGTTTTCATTTTCTATTTCAATAATATAAAACATTACAAAAATTATTCTGGTAGGTAGTAGATAATGTATGCCGTGAGATTTTTTGTTGTGCTGAATATTTTTAGCGTTTTGGAACCTTTGTAGACAAATTGTGTACTAGCATTACACTGTTGTTGTGAAACGCTCTGTATCCGATAAGCACCTAATGAGCTTTTGTATAACTTTACATTTAGCATCCCTTTGTTATTCTCAACGTCACCTGCATTTGGAAGAGGAGTAAATTATAGAGCTGTCATTGTTTCCCTACAGGCAGAATTGTAGTAATTATTTGGTGCTAACAACAGGCATCTTTTTTGGGCACCCCTTGTATTGACTCCTACTGACTACTGCCGTACACCCTGTATATCACAAAAAATGAGGTGCAATGACCTTGCACTCATGATCTGAATTTTTAATTTTTAGTTCCAGATGCTGCGGAATATTTTTCAAAGTTTTTAAAGTAGAAAAACGGAATAATTAAAAACAAATTGAAATTTCAAATTAAAAGGATGTACTCTGATTTTTTTTTCTGTTCAATTATGCATTCTAATTTAATTGTGAAGGATTGCAATTCTTCATTTTCAATTCTCCAATTTTTTTCCAAAAATATCTCAAAATTCTCTTTTGTTCTGAAATACTCAAATTCTCATAATTTACAATCAAAATAGGTTCGAAATTTGAAAGGAAAAAAGTGCATTTTTAATAAATTAATAGTGATTTGAAATATAAATCCGATTAAAATGAGAGCAAATGAGACAATTTGAAGTGTTTTGTTAAAACCCGACTTTAATTACCAAACGATTTAACTAATGATTATCTTATCTGTGTTTGATTTCAGTGTAATTTATTTTGCACCAGAAATTGCAGAAGGTGTTAATTGTGTAATTTAAATTGGACTCTTGATCAGGGTTAGAATAGAGATTAGTTTTGGCTTCATGAGGCCTTGACTGCTTTGCAATGTCTCATTGTGCCCCAATTCCAAAAATTTCCCCAGTGGCAGTTAAATTTCACCTAGTACGTTAATTGTAATTAACTAACTGCTCCTCTTTCCTAATTGTACAATTAACCTTCTCCAGCCTTCAATTTGATAGTCTAATCTTGGTGATGCAGGAGATTAGATGCAAATGGGAAACAATGGGAGCAGCCTCCTCCTGCACTTCAACTACTTAAGTACATTTTGTGCAAAATGATTAACTTGTGTGGCTTACGGCACAAAAAACGCACGGCACATTCCATAGAAATTCATTTCATTTCCCATTTTTAACTTTTTTGAAAATTCTAAATTTAAAAAAAGGTTCAATTTTTTTTAAAATCTCACCTTCTCTTTCGACTCCATGTCTCTTCTGGGCTCAAACTCTGCCTCGGGCAAACCTGAAGAGTTAATAATGTCATTGAACGCATCATAATTTCTTTGATTACAAAGTCCTTGAACAAATGGATAAACTTAAGGACAAAAACAGTACTTAAATTTAAAAAAAAACTTAAAACTTAAGCACTCAATCAGTTTTAAAATAATAGAATACTACATGAATTGAAAAATTTTAGAACACGACAGAGTTGAAAAGTGATCGTACCCGTGGTGCTCTTGTTGTCCTTGTCCTCCTCCATTCTGCTTTTTAAAAATCCAAAAGTGTGACTAGATTTGAACTAAATTTTAAGCAATTTTGAAAAAATGACGCAAGGGCACTTGCGTTGATATTTTTTTTGTGAGACGTGCGTCTCACGGAATACGGAGACAACTACAGAGGCGTACACAGTGAGTTTGAGTAGATTTATGAGGGGGAAGGTGTGATTGGAGGAATTATCAGTTAATCAGGCCCAATCAGCAGCCGCAGATAAATGTTCCAATGACATTATTCCACTGGTCTTACACAAGCATCTACCCTTCACAGTACCGAGCAATTCTAGGTCACGTGGAAAACGAATTTCAGAATTTTCTGTTTCACAAAAAATATTTGCAAAAAAAAAGAAACAATGCACTTCTTTCCTGGTGTTATGATCTTAGTTTTTTTTAATTAAAAAAAAAAGTGCTAAAGTACTAACTTTTAGTCGGTGCTAAGAATTCACTCTGTACTTTAGACTACATGAGATCCTTAAGAGACCCTGGAGCAAAAATACCTTTCCAAATTTATATTTTTGTGAAATGCTCTGTATTTTTTCTACAATTGTTTGAATCTGTGCTATTTCACACCTGTTTTCTACATTTTAGAACTACACCCTTTTGTTGATTTCGTGTACAATTTGACTAGGTCTCGCATGCAATAACTCGTGCTTAATTATTTTTGTAGCAGGTTTTTGAAGGTAACCAATTTTATGATTCGCTCTGTACATAATTTCGTGCAATGTGAGGCAAATAAAATGAGGCATATGAGTGATGAAGTATAGTTTTGAGTTTCAGCTGTAGTTTCTCCTTTATGGGATTTCGCTGAAAAAGTGAATGACCTTTTAAGCGCTATTTCTACGAAATCATATAAATCATCGCTGATACACTGCCATATTCTGAAGATCATGTTTTAATACCCTTGAAGGGTACAGAGAGCCTTGAACGCTTTGAAGCGACCTTTGGCGCTGCCGCGCTGGAACGCAAAGTAAATTTTTTGAAGGGTCAGATAAGATAACGTTAGTAAAACCGTGACATAAGAACAATTGAGTTCAGAAAATGCACAATGTCATCATGTCAATTGCTTTAAGCTCCAATTAAGGAACATTAAACAATCTTCTTATGTCAAACTGTCACCTATGACTCGAATGCTTTATGATTATTATTTTCAAAAATCCGAGTGTTTTTTTCTGAAACGAATACACTTAATAATAGCGTCTAAGTAATAATAATAATATCTAAGTCTGATACGAAGTTAAAAATAGCTTAAAAGGCTTGATAGAATTAGCCATTTATAGAATTTCATTTTTTAATTTAAAGTAATTTTTAACTATGTTTTTATTTTCCTTCTCTTTAATGGCTTCCAAAATAAGTTTGTCAGTCAAAAGAAATGTTTTTGTTTATTGCGTAAAGCTACAGTTAAAAAAAAACAGGCTATTATAACTAAAATAATTTACTAAAATACTAATTATTTAAGAAGGATATGAAGGTTAGGGATATGATTTTACGTTTGACCTATTTTAACTGCGGAAGTGTCAAAAGAAGATCAGGGGCCTTTAATTTAAAACGCTGGGATCTGACGTCTTCGTCCGTGGCTTCTGGGTCCGCGGTTTGTACAAGTCGGTAACTAACAGTTGATTTTGATTTTGAATTAAAGTAGAAGAAGTAGAGAGCCGCCTGCGGAAGGAAATTGAAATCAGAATTAGTCAAACCAAGAACAAAACATTGCTCTAAAAAATAACAATAAATCCCTGAAATAATTTTAAAATTTAAGTCATTGAAACTGACCACGCCGAAAAAGAATATTGAAGTCATTGAGCACGTTGTTCCGAAGGCAAAATGTTCCGTGACAATCGCTCCCAAGCCTGGACCGGTAATTTCGCTGCAAAATAAAAATTAAATAAGTTAATTAGCTGAATGGGTAACTAATTAAAATTAATTATTTATGTACCCTAGAGCATAGACGGAGTTCCACAGGCCGGAAACCGAAGCATAGGTGGCGCTGTCATCAGGAAAACCTCTATCGCTGTATAACAAAAGCAAACTTGTTTAAAACCAGAAATCCGCCAAAATTATAGGGAGTTATAAAGGAATTAAAAGTGTGATAAAATAAAAAAAAAATTTTTTTTTGTAAAACCAATTTTCCAAAAAATTTATTTGTTCAGAAATTTTTTTTAGCAAACATTTAATAAAACTTACGTAACGTCCTTGACCATGGCTGCATACGTGGGAACGAGTCCAATGGCCACAAACATACCGAGAGAACCAAGGCATGCAAATTTAATCCATAGTTTTCTAATTTGAAAAAGAAGAAGAATTTAACTTCAGTTTAAGCAATTTAAGTGATTAACTCACAAAATTTTCAAAATTTAAGTTTCAATTCGCACATCTGTGCGATTTTCTTGTGTGTGGAGATTTTGGGGTGTTTAATTAATGTTAACGTGGAGGCTCGGAATGTTTCGTTTGAAGAAACGAAAGGAAACAGAAATGCCCTTTTCCGTTTCTGCATTTTTTTCGGAAAAGAAAAGTCCGCTTACAATAAAAGCGGAAGCGCCTATCTCTAAATGGAGTAAAAAAGTTTGTTTGAACAACCGCGATTTTTAAAAACTGAATTGATTGGAGCTTACTTTGGAAGGTTAAAAAAGAGGGATGGGTCTAAAAGTAAGACTGCTAAGGCACAGCCACTGCACCCAATGAACGTTAGCGTCCAAATTTTGTCTTGATCTAATTGGTCAGCAATCCCGCCCATAATGACGCCTGAAATTGTATAGGATACGGCCATCACGAAAAAGATGGCTGCGACAAACGAGGAGGAGACTCCAAATTCCTGTTTAAAGTAATTTTTAAAAAATCATCTTTTTCAAAATGTTGAAAAAATGCTTCCAGATTTTTAAAAAATTTATTTACTTTTCGAAACTCCGGTTCTAGAATTGGCTCCAAGAAGGTCCAACCGCATGCGAAAACGATTGTTGCCAAGAGATTGAGAAGAATTACGGGAGATTTTAGTATTTTCAAAATTGAGCGAAAGCTGGATTTCGAGTTTTCTAAATTATCATCATCGACGTTTGGAAGGCAAATAGCGCTGATTGGCATTAGGCAGAATTGTACTGTTCCCAGACACCAAAATGGCAGAGAAAAGCCTCCTACCTGGCAGAATTGGAATTGTTTGAAAAGTTAAATTAGAAAAAAAAAACATTTTACAGCTTTTGTAAAACTACTTACATCATACAGAAGTCCACCGAGAATCGGTCCGACGCATATTCCAAACCCAGCAAATATTTCGTTTAAGCCCTGTACACACCAATTTAAAAAAACCGTTTAAGCCCTGACCAAACAAACTTTTTTATCCTACCTTTTTTTTTGGCAATTTAAGTGTTTTTTTAACTTAACAACAACTTAAGTACGAGGAGGAAATAAACGAAAGTTTTTTAAGCGCTGAACACACAAATGAAAAGTTTTATTTAAGGCCTAGATTCACACATCGTCAATTACTGTTAAGCCCTAGACCTACATCTTGATAATTTCACATTATTCGTAGTATGATATAAAATTCAAATAAGTTTTTTTTAAAGAAATAATCATGTATTTCACTTATGTCTGGTTTTAATCATTACAAAATTACAAATTCTAAAAAAGGGATGGAGAAACTCCATTAAAAGAAATATGGTAAATTTTCTGTTACTTTTACCTAAATTCTAAAAAAAATTGGAAATTTGAAACTTTTCATACCATGGCTTTATTGATTTCATTTGGAAATGCCTTTGCAAAGAAAATCACATTTGTGCAAATTCCAAGTGAGCCGAGGCCAGAAGCGATTCGGCATAGGATGCAAGTCACTGAAAATAGTTGCACTGATTCGATTCGATTCAAAAATCCAAAAACGATGTACGATAGTCCCGAAATAATACTTCCAAGGAAAAACGTTTTCCTAGCTCCGAAGTAAGATACCTACAATTTGCCAAGAATTCCCAATTAGAACGGTATTTACAGTGTACATCGTATCACTGATGCAAAGTCAGAATACTACTGCTCTTTCATATTTCAGGTAAAAGTATACAGTGCATCCCCTAGGAAATTTTAATGTTGTTAAACGGAATAATTAAAAAAAAATTCCTCTATTAAATATTGGTAGAGTAGAGAATTTACCAATGTGCCTAGAAAAGGCGATGCTACAATGAGTGCAAGTGGTGGCGCTACAAAGATGACACCAATCATGCTAATGCTCACTCCCTTCAATTCAGCTTCTTTTGAAAAGAAGGGCGCCAAACAGGACGTGGCCGCGTAGTACAAAATCTCAGCTTGCCCCAATCCAAACATCGTTTTCACTTGAGTGCCCAACGTTCCTTTTCTTTCTGAAAATGACTCCTTCATTTTCCTAGAGCAGAATCCGAATTCGTCTTAAAATGCACCACACCCAGCACACACAACTAAGCCTTGTTCAAAATTTCAAAATTAAAATTTACTTTTTGTATATTTAAAAGCCGAATATTTCAAACCAAAACACCACGGTATCTTCGAAGCTTACTAATGGTAAATTAACAGCAAATGTGTAGACCTCATATCCACTTGAACACCTTGAGAGTACAATAAACGCCTTTTATATTTTTTAGATAAGATTTTAGATTTCTAGAGTTTGACGGTTCTGTATTTTTTTTTATACTATCGACCTGACGTTCAACAGTTGATTAACTGGATACTGCAACGGCTAAATTTCTTATTTAATAGAAATGCTACTTATACTAGAAATACTAGGATAAATTTATCAGTTGGCAGATATATTTTTGTATCCTCTTATCGCTGTTACTAAATTCTTAAAATGTAACTCTAGAGTGGAAGTTTTTTGAGTGTAATTACAATGTTTGGTACTTGGTACTAATCACAAGTACCTCATGTATTCCCCTCGAATCGCAGATATAATTGACAAGAATTTCTACCACTAAGGTTTGCATATAATAAACGTGGAATAAGTTAAGGACACTTAACACTGGGCAACATAAAGGACATTTAATTGACAGTCGCTCAGCATCCGCCTGCAGTCTTAACATGGTAATTATAATATAACCAAAAACCCGGGAAAAATCAATTGTTCAGGTTTGGGGGTCATTTAAGGGTCTTCGAGAAGAGGGAGAAGGGTAAGAACACGTCACGTGACGTTGGTGTCCATTCTACTTTATACTCGTAAAACAGCGAAATTTTACGCATAGTTGTGCCCGCTTCATGACATCCAGATCTCTATCCTTTCCTTATCCGCCTTGCTGACTGCCAATCAACGTCGTTGAAGTTGTTTAAGAGTTAAAATAGTCTGAATTCTTATTTGTGCGTTACAGAAACGTTGAAGGACAAGAAAAAATCTTAAAATTTCTACATTTTCTGCAAATTCCGATCTAGTTAATTAAAAGGCGCAAAAGCTCTACAAGCCTTTACAGTTACCTTGAAAACATTAGAGTAGAACTTACGTAGAGGTAGTAAAGGTAAATTTGGTGAATAATAACGGTGAAATAGGATTATGCTACCAGTATTCATTCAATGTTTTCAAATCTACAATTTGAAGCCGAGTGAGGTAAAGTGCATACATAACATATTATCCACTCTAGTCCTAATTCAACAACAAGTTTTCAAAATTCAAAATTTATCGCAAAACAATAGAATTTACTTCAAGTAAATTCTCAAACCATTATCACAAGACGTGATCAAGTTGAAATGACCCTTCATAATTAATTTATTTACTCTAATCATGATGAAATACATTTAAAGGTTTGTTTTTTGTACGTTTCGTTGGGCCAGTTAGATCGTGAAGGAACAACAATAATGTTACTTCATGCATGTGCAAGTTATTTCTGCTAATATGACAATAATGCAACCTTACATATATTGTCTCTAAAATACGCATATAATCTAAAGGAGGAACCGTTTCCGAATTGTCTTATGTTATGAATGCTATTAAATATTAAGTAAAGCTTACCTTTCGTTGCCTAGCAACTCCTGCTTAATGGAATTTGCACCAACAAGGGAAGTGATGCACTGTATTTTCTTGTACCTCTCTACACTCTTACGGTTCTAGCACTGCTAATATTAAATGAATACTTGCTAGTATAATACAATATTGTATTCTACTCACCAACTCGTACTCTACTAATTAAGGAATTAAATTACTCAACATTTTGTAAATTTATTGGTAAGAGGTGTGTCGAAATTGCATCCTGTTCTTAAGCGGGCTTGTTTGGATTGGTTTAAGAAAAAAAAACTTTTTCTCCATGCTTAAACCCAACCTTCAGATCTAGAAAGTAAAATCTGAAACTTTTTGATTGAAGGAAATATACTTGGCTTCGACTTTCAAAATTTTCGAATTGACTCCTCCTGGTGTTATTAAGTCAATTGTTTAATAACATTTATATTTTCTTAATATAATTAAGGTTGGCAGTTTTTATTGAATTCACATATATTACATTGTAGTTGGCGGTGTTGTTCTAGTCGTTAAGAGTAGCTGTATCTCTCCATTAGTAAGCCTGAGAACGGGGTTCAAATCCATCAATCAGCCAAAAAAATGTCTTTACACTGTTGGGTCCCCCCATATATGCTAATGAGCTCCTACTTTTTCTCGGAATGTCAAATTGCGCTTCTTTACCTTTATATATTACATTTTTTTTTTATTTAGATTTAAAATCTATACTTGTTACAACCCATACAATTTTAAAATTGTACCCATGTACACTTATCATGTCTACAAGTTCCGCGATCTGACAATATCGCCTAAAAGTCTGTTTATGCTTAAAATGACCATACAATACTTTACTTTATTTCCTTACTTTCTAAATAACAAAAGTGCTCTTTAGCTTATTTCTTAACGGCAGCGAGTTTTGTAACATTAAACTATTTAGCTACCACGTGACTTATGACCTTGAACTTGAAACTTACCTATGAGCATGACGAACAAATTAAATTTTTTCCTACATTTGAACTACTTTAACTGTTTCATACGCGGAGGAACAAGTCCTAGATCAAAGGAGGAGCTTAATTTAGAATATGAAGAGTCTACTTCTGAGTCCGTGGACTCTTGGTCCGCGGTTTGAATTAGTCTATAGCCGTCAGTCGAATTCGATTTTGAATTAAAGTAAAGATAGTACAGCGCCGCCTGCAAAATTTTGTAGAATAGTTTTAAAATCAGTATTTTACCTTAAAAATTAAAAGAAATTCAAGTAGTTTTGGAACTAACCACGGCGAAAAAGGCGACGGAAGTGATTGAGCAAGCTGTTCCAAAGCCAAAGTGTTGTGTGACAATGGCTCCAAAGCTTGGGCCAATAATGTCTCTGCAGAATTAGCATTATTTAATTAACAGTTAAAGTTAAGCTCTAAATTATAATAAAGTACCCGAGAGCATAAACGGAGTTCCACAGGCCAGATATCGAAGCATAGGTGGCGCTGTCATCCGGAAAACCTCTGTCGCTGTATTAGAGTACAATAAAAATAAACCGTGGTAAAACGGTCAACCAGTAGCGGAAGTAGGCCAGTTTCAATTGTACAAGACGTTCTAGGTTATCAGGATCATCATTACTTTTTGTTT
>VYYI01001651.1:0-18244 GCA_021029175.1 Bilobella aurantiaca
GAGAGCAGTCTTTATCAATTCTGACATACACTGTTGGAAAACCTATCGGGATATTTCCATATCCTCTGTCTGAGTATGCCTATTCACGGAGATACGGGCATACACAAAGTCAGAGGCAAGGCAATTCCTTTTAGGGGAAAACCAATAGCAAAGACTTTTTTCTGGCTGATCGAGGGATTTGAACCCCCGTTCTCACGCTGGCTAGTGGAGAGAGATAGACACCCTACATCACTAGACCAACACCGCCTACTGAACGCGTCACGGTAGAATTGGTGTTCACTAAATTAAAAAAAAAAATAGTCGCGAATTTTTGTTAAATAAGCACAGGTCGAGTTTCTTGCCTGATCTGTGACTTGTTTTTTTAGCGTGACCTTTGACATTTTGACTTGTACATGACTTGGCCTATGCTTTAGGGATAACAACCCTCCCAACGTTGAGAATCGCCTTGTGGCATTACCACGAGATTTGCAAACCAAGGCCACAAGTGGCGACCTTGAGCCACACAGTAGGAGGAAATGTATTGCCCTATGTCTTACCTTCAAAACGTTTGCAAAACTTTTAAGATGTTATGCATACTGCAACTAAGTCACGTAGCAATATTACAAAGCCTCAACAAAGTAAAGTAACTGCATGAATTATTTAAAGTATAATCGACACACCCAATAGTAAGTCAGATTTTACAAAGGATTCCAATCGAGTTAAAAGTCTCATAGAGAACAGTGCCATTTTGAGGGGGTTTCTACCAGACGGCTTATATTTGGAATATTAAAAAATATTTGTCAAAATTCATGACACGTTAGGAAAAAGAAATGTTTTGTAGGATAGAAAAATCAAAAGTGTATTGGTTTGGCCCCCTTTGGCATAACAGGCAACTGGTCTCGTGGTAACATGTGCAACCATGTATTTTGCTTTGCCGAGATCAAATCCCGGTCCATTCTTTTTTCTACTTAACAGTTTTTAGACTACCCAAGTTCTTGAGGACTTTGACTATCATCTACACAGTCTTGGGCACAATTCTAGAAAACAGGCAACCAGCCAAGCACAACTGTAGTTAATCCCCCCAACCGAAAACCGCCAAGTTCTCTTTGGGGTTGCTAAAATTAACATAACAGTAACAGACCCAGAGTTTTTACTGAAAAAGAGAGCACTTGCTAGTTGAGGTCATCATTCAGCCATTCAGAAGGCAGTCAAGGACGATCGCAGTATTTTATCGAGTATAAAAATTGTGAGTTATGGGGTTTTGGCTCATCTTTTCGCAAGAAATGCGATCACCACTGACGCCCAGCACCGAGATTGAGGTTTTATTTCTCATTTTTGTTTGTCTGAGACCTTACATAAGCAAAAAATGTTTGAACATTTCACTGGAAAAATTTGACCCATTATGTATACAGCTGTCAGATAGTGGTTACCAAAATCTTTAATCACTATACTCTCCAAGGTCAAGAGAATTAATCTGTAGTTGAATGGGCTCCACATATGTAGGTTTCATTGTCATGCCCAATGTTCCAAAAACCAACAATTTCTCATGCCATATTACCCCATTTTACGTTCCTCGATTTTATTTAAACTCGAACCACTATCAATGAAACTAAAACAGTCTAAACAAAGCTCTGCTCAGACACAACACTTTCACATAAAATTAACCGTGGTAAAACGGTCAACCAGTAGCGGAAGTAGGAAACTTAAATCTAGAAAAATATTAAGATTAGAATAGAAAATAGAACTCTTGCTTTTCGGAAGTCAATAGGCAATTTTCAAATATACAAGGCGTTTTAGGTCACTAAAATTATCATTAGCTTTTCTTTCAAACAAAACTAGAGTTTAACCTTGAAAGATCATTTTGAGCTTAAGGGGTCATTTCCGGTTGAAGGGAAGCTCCACGATCCTCTGGACCTTTATAATTTTTTGTTTCATGAAATACTTGAGTTTGGCCCTGAAATGTCAATTTGATATCAAAGGGTCATTTTTGGGTTAAAGGGGGCTTTACGCTCATTGTGACCAACTTTTCGTTTCAGGAAAATCTAGAGTTTGACCTTGAAAGGTCATTTTGAGGTGAAGGGGTCATTTCCGGGTGAAGAAGGGCTCTACGAACATCGGGACCATCATAGCTTTTTGTTTCATGCAAAACTAAAGTTTGACCTTGAAAGTTCATTTTGAGGTCAAGGGATCATTTTGGGGGGTCATTGGTTGGTCACAAAGAAAAGTGTTCTATACAAGTGCTGCTCCCCTCCATAAGACTAACAACTTTTGTAAGGGTGATTTTTCATGTTGTCATAAAATGATATCTCTTAACATTGACCTTTGACCTCCAAGGGGGTCACTTCCGGTCAAACAAATACAAACTTGAACTGCGAAGCTACCTTACGAACACATCACTGCAAACAGATTTGAGATATGTTCAGTGGTTCCTGAGGTACACGTGATAATCGGACGTACAGACGGACAGAAATGACGAAAAAATAAGAAGCTTTTAGCTTCGCTTCCGCTACCACCTCAGCGGCTCTTCCAATGCTTACGCATCTTATTTATAATAAAATTTGCCTACTTTAAATGCTATTGCTTTACCATCCAAATCAAGAATGCTTCAATAGGCTGCAAAATTCGGCGGGGCATTTGGGAGGTGGGTTAGAGAAAAGCTCTAATGTTTTCCTTTAAGTCAGAAATCATGCCCCACTTTCCTAGTTCCACTAACAGCAGTATGTTAGGTTGCCTCATATTGTTATTTTACAAATTATGGTGATTTCAGTTTCTTATGTCAAGCCACCTTACTCGACTTCAGACATTTTAATTGTTCTTTCTAGCTTAATTTTGAGTATAATTTTTCAAATGGAAAACTTGGAAGGGTTTACTCCAATAAAAATTATTTTACTCGTATTAAAATGCCCATAAGGGCCAAGACGCGGCATGCTACGCCGCAACCTAACGCGCAGTGTGCCACGCGCTTAAGCCCTTAAGCCCTAAGCGCGAGAAAGGAAGAAGATCTCGGGCACTCGCCCCATCCTCCTCAGACGGTCCCCAACCTCGGAGCAGGACGGAGCTCCTGCAGGCTCCTCTCCTCCACTTCGCGGCACCCACCCGTCTCCACCCACCGGATGCTCCTTCGTCACCACCACTCTTGTAGTCAGGTCAGTCGTCACCCCTTGGCCTAGGAGAGGCCATCCCTTCGTCAAGGATTGGCGACAGCCGTTTTGGGATACCGTATTAATAAATTGATAGTATATTTTATCAAACTAATATTTCTAATCAGCGTTTGCCATTGTCATACAGGATTTTGCCAAAAACAAAATTTTCGTTCACAATAGACTACCTCGAGGCAAATAGTTTTTTTTTCAACTTGAGCTGTTTTCAATTTCGAGGAAAAATTGACGCCACAAATTCTTGAAACTAACTCAAAACATTGAATTTGAAAACACAATTCCTCTTCTCAGTAAGCAAAACCAATTAGGCGCCCCATAATGATCAAGGATTTCTTTTTCTTAGTCTAAGTGTATGTTTTGTCTTCATGTTTTAAGTCTTCATCAACCCAAACCAAGACGTTGGGTACTTCGGCGTAAACTTTGTGTTGGTCACAGTCTGAGTAAATTCTACGCAATTCTACAATACACAGTAGACAAGGAAAGGAGATGGAACGTTGTTTGACACTCCCGCTTTGCGGCTGGTCAATATGTGAGAGGGTGTATAGGTATACGGAAATAAGTGTAGGGTTACAAGGACCCTTAACCCTTAGTGTGATCCCCTCCCCCTAATGTCCCCAGGACTCCCTCTACGGCTCACCAGGTACAATAAAGGGGAGGAGCTACATCGCGCCAGACCAAGTTACTTCGCGCCATTTCTCAAAACACCTTGCATCTCCCCTAGCTACTTCCCTGTTGCAAGGTAGAATTCTAGAGGAGACGTGCTCCAGAAGGCACCGAGGAAGGACCTGCGTCGCTCCCTGTTGTAACTTCCATCTTTTGTTCTTTGGTGTTGTCTATTTCTACCAATAAAAGTAGTGGCTTAAGGTTCCTGTTGTTACTCCAGTTACCTCGTGACCTCTTGACCTTTTATTATTTGAATTCATATCATGAGTTGAGCTAGACCCTTTGGCATATAGGTTTCCCAGTCACCCTAATTCCATTTTATTTTCACCTTGCCCCGTTTTTACAATATATATTTCTAATCCTTATGCATGTTGAACACCATATTATTGTATTCACTAATAAAGGAATGGGAGGATGAAAAAAGCGAAACATGTAAAGCACTGCAAAAAATTCTTGAATTGGTTTGCAATCAACAACAACTGCATACTTTAATTGGCGTCGAAAAAACAACCACGGTGACTGAATTTGCATACTACAAGAATGACGACTCACAAGGAATCGTTATTGTGTAGGCCGAAGAAATATTTTACTGTGATTCCAATCAAGTTGGCTGAGAAAAATAAATTTGACGGCATGATACTTACAAAGACAAAAAATCTGTCTAGTGTTGGCCACGATAAAATCAAGTTAGCCGAAAGTGCTGCCGAGGTATACGTAGAAGCTAAATATGCAAAAGTAGAGAGACAGCCGCAGAGATCGACGCTGTCAGTAATAATGGATGCTCTTACGAGTGTGCCTTTTTCCAAAAAATCTGAAGGTAATAATTTAATGATACCATGATAAATGTATTTTTTGTGACATTCAGTTGTGATCATTATTTAACATGTATAAGGAAAATCGACAGCAAAGTAGCTGTCGACCAGCCGCTGGCTCACAATTCAAATAAAAGCGAACAAATGAAGGATTCATTAATACCCAAATAAATTTTTTTATGGAGGATCCAGGATTTGTTTTCACGCTAGTTGGAGGAGGAATAGGAGTTCTAACCATTACTTCAACTCGGCCGTATATGTTATATTATTTTTGCTGTTACGAAAAACTTGTGTTGTTACCTTCAATTATTCAAAAATAATTCCTCCAAAGATACTTTAGTTAATAGAATTTGGTAATTAGAAGAATGACAGTAGAAAAAGGTTAGAAAAGTTTACTAAAACCTTTCGTGCTTGGATGTTTTGCTAATGGAAACCACATTAAGCATTTATTTGAACGGTTGAACCTAACACTGAAAATTAAAACTTGATAAGGGATCTAATTATTTATTTTTGTTATCAACTAACCATAACATAACCGTTTTATTATTAAGGCTACCTATCGATATCCTAAAATCGAAATTTTACGCCAAAACAACTACTAAAGATAATGATTAGGCAAATCTGTAAATCTCAGCTCATCTTCAAATCAATAACCTAGTAATCGAAGCGTTGTAAATCAGTCTGGTCATCAGTTACGCGGAGTTTTTAACTACAGCAAACGTGGGGTTGACCACCGAGGAGCCTCTTGCTTAGGCAGAGGCTGAGCATCACCGTACGCATAATGACCTATGTTCAGCCTCCACGACCGCAACTTTCCAAGCCTCCGCTCACCACTTCCACACCACCACTTTTTAACTGTGACGCTGTGCTGGTGCCGGGATTAGAGCTCGGCACCAAACCTAGTTTAACCAACCAGAACAGCATAACGGTAAGTTAACTTGGACAGTGGGGCGCGATTTCTGACTTAAAAGAAAGCATAGGTACTCTTCTCTGACCTATTTTCAATAAACCTCGCCGTAATTTTGCAGCCTATTGAAGCCTTCATGATTTGCGGGTAAAGCAATAGCATTTAATGTTAGTAGTGTTGGAGGAGCCGCTCGGGTGGAGCAACCGAGGGAGCTCAAAATTTACGTCTTTGCATAAACGTGCGTCATTCTTTGCAGTAGTGGGGTAGTTAATTTGCTAAAGTAGGCATATGTTTAAGGGTGGCTCAATTTTATTCTCATTCAAATTGTAAATAAGTACGTCTTACAATTAATACGTCAGTCGTACAATTTTACTCCAAAAGCTCCACAAGATTTTTGTAGAAAAGTTATTGTCTACAGCATTTCTTATTATATGAACCTTTGTTTATATTACGCGCTATATTAATGGCATTTTCAGAATCGAACTTCGACATTTATAGATAAGAGCCAAAGGCCCGTAGTAAAGGGGGTTAGGACGCTTGTCCTAACTTGGGAGGTGCGAGATCTAATCTCGGCACCAGCACAGCAACACAGTAAAAAAGTGGTGGTGTGGTAGCGGAACGTGGAGGCTGAACATGAGTGGGTATGCGTAAATCGGTGCTCAGTCTCTGCCTAAGCAAGAACTCCTCGGTGGTCAACCCCACGTTCACTGCCCAGCAGAAACCCAATTAGCTTCAGACCTCGGAACTTCCCAGTCCAGTGAACAGGCCGAGACCACCCTCCCCCACTATCTAGCACACGCAAACATTGACCCAAAAGGCGAATGTCAAAGTGCATCAAAAAAACTATAGATAAGGATTGCCAAAAAACTCCACAAGCTTCACAAAATTTGTGTAGAAAAAAAAATGTTAAAAATGTTAATTATACTACAGATCAAGAAATTTAAGGTAAAGTACTCCTGTCCTATAATGGGTATTTTACTAGTTAAAAATAATATCTTAGAGTGACTTTTTGAAATTTCAAATTTGCAAGATTGAGTTCTGTTTCAAATGGGGACTCATTGTGTTTTCATTTAGCTTTCTGTACATTGGCTTCGATTTTTGCGTGCATGACGAAAAAAACCCACCAATTACTCACCAAAATTAGGGTTTGCTTTACTGGTGACGGTCCACTATTACCACCAACGGTAAACTACCGGGAATTCTTGGTTTTCATTGTCGGAGATCCGGTAACGGTATAAATTGAATTGTGATACGCGAATGCAGGATACATATATATACAGTATATTCTGTAAAGTTTATCTTCCAACTCGAGAAACGTAGACAGTATGATCAAGATTTTAATTGTAAAATTTCGAGAATAAGAATAATTTTAATGGATTTTTCGAATTTATGGTGTCTAAGAATCTAAGCTTCTATTATTTAGTTTAAATTAATTAATTTAAAAAGAACACCTTTAAAAAATATTTTTTGTCATATATATTTACATGTCATATTCAAGATCATTTATGCATTATGATTATGAATGAAGGATGATACTTCTGAAATAAAGTACAGAATATAGTTTCACAGTTTAATTAAACACAAACAATAATCCTGCTCAAATTTTTATGCGAATTAGACTGAAAAGGTACTCAAGATTTGTTTTCAAATTTTATTTATAGCAAATTTTTAAAAGCAGAAATGATTTAAATTCGATTATTCAAGGTTAAGTTCTTTTTGTGTTTGGATAGCAAAATTTTGGGTACATTGCCGGTAACAGTACCATATTTTTTTACGGTAACGGTAATGAAAACTAACGGTTATTATCAGTAATTACCGGTCATAATTTACCGGTAATGCAAACCCTTTGCATTTCGGATCGAAATGCAAACACTTGATGATTAGCATTGTGATTGATTAAATCGACACTCGATTCTTAGATACATTTATTCGTTTTTATAGCAATAAAACTGTTCCAAATAAGCTTATATAGATTTTCATCCTATAGCATTACCCTAACATCTTGAAATATATAAATTAATTTATCCTCAGGATATTATTAAAAAACTTATTGGTGCTCGTTTTGAACAATCTTTTTACAAAACTTTTTGCTGTATCCTCGAATTTCTTTGAATTATTTTGTTGTCTGCTGCGAATTTTTTATATATAATGCAAATATTAGTAATGTAGTTCAAATAATGCATTATACATATATATCGATTGAAGTTATGAAAAACCGCGGAGGCGACTTCAATATTTGTAGCATTGGTCGCTCATTCATTTGCGTTTCCTTGCCTTGGCTGCACAACTAAAAATTGCAGCGCTGTCAGTTTATTTTTAGTTTTTCGTCGCGTATGTTTTATTTTAATAAACTTGGCAACTTACCAAATTCAGTTTCAAATTTTAATAATTTGAAAACCAGTTATTCTTGTTTCGTGTTATGAATTCTAAATTTGATGGTAAAAAGAATGGAAAGCTAAGTAAAAAAGTATACCTAGAACATGGTAAGCTTTGTAGAATTGAGTTGGTTATTAATTAGAAGTTGTATGGTTCGTGTGAAAATGGCCAAGCAAGCCCGATCTAGCATAAGTTGTATATTCAGAATAGTTTCCCATGCTGGGAAAAGGTGATTCAAATAATTTATTTAGACTTAATTGCATAAACTCATGAGTTGCTTTTGTGTTTTTTTATAGCTTTGCGTGTTTCGTAATTAATTTTTTTGGAAATAGCAAGGACATCTAATTGTAAGTCAGTTATTGCACTTGTTCTATTTGAATAGAAAGTTGTACAATGACATTGCTAGTCGCTTGCACGAAACTAAACTCATCTAGGCAATTAATTTATTGCACGCAAGACGGAAGTTAACTCACCAACGTCAATGTAGTACTTAAAAACGTATTGGATCTTTCTTTTCATATTGAAATCATTAACTATATGGTGTTCTTGTTGTAAAAAACTTCAATTATAACTACATTTGCTTAAAATCTACCAAACTACTCCTACCTACTCAAATAATTGTAAGTTATGAAAGATTTTTGGAAATCATACTACACGGTCTAATTAGGAAAAATGAAATTTAATCACCCTTAACACGATTCTAGGTAAAGTTAACCCGCTCCAAAAAGTTCTTTGAGTTCATAACTTTGGTTTAATTTAAGTATACTTTTTCTTAGTTTTGTTTTTTATTTAAATTTTTGAGCTTATTTTATTTTCAGCTTAGGTTTATTGACTATTTTGGTCACGCATAGCAAATTTTCAGAAATGGTTTTCTCTTTAACCTAAATATAAACTTAAACCTATCAATGTAATGAGTATAAACTGGTAAATTTTTGTGGCTTTGTGAAGTTCCCTTAGAAAAATGATTTTTTGAGAATGGGCAAACCTATTTTCAGAATTATATTTCTAGTCTTTATATTAATTACAAAAATGTTAACTTTTTTTAAATAATAGATACAGAGTAGAATTTTTTTACCAAATTTAATATCGTGAACATTGTTTACAAAATCATCTAAATCGTTTAATTGCTTACATATTTTCTAGCAATTGAAGTCGAAGACAACGGAAACTTTCTACTACCACAAACCAAACACATCCTGTTTTGCTCAATCAGCATTACATCTTATTGGTTATAGGCACAAAACAGTAAAACATTGTTCCACTACCTAACCATACACTGCCTACAATGACAGACACTACCATTACGCTAACGGAGGCATATTGGAAAATGAGCGTTATGACGTTTGTAGTAATGATGATGGATAAATTGATGGCTCAAGAAGGGGGTTGCAGAGTTCCGAACTTGATTCTCTATATGATGGAAATGCTCTTCGGGTGGCCAGGAAGCTTTATCGCACAACGTTTTTTTCGGCACAAAATCAAACAAAAAATTTACCAAAGGGTTTTCAAACTAATAGTCATTCTCCATGTATTGTGCATTTTTGATTCATTACTCTCCTTTGAAAAATCCAGGCAATAAGTAATTCATCCAACTTATTTATTACAAATAAATATAACAACGCTTCTCTGCATGCCAGCGCCAAGAATTACTGTTGACTGTTTAAATATAATTTACATTTTATTTTATTATTTTATATTATGGTTGTGATTTTCAAGTGACATAAATGTAAAAGTTCAAACGAAAATTTGGAAATACGGTTTGCATATCGTTTTTCTCTTTACAATCAAAAACCCAATATGTCCAAAAATTGTTCATCTAAAAAGGCGATTTAAAAATCTCGAGAATGATGCAATATTTCAAATCAGCTTTTATCAAACTTAATCCGGACCATCTACTTAAAATTTGTCATTTTTTATGATCACACTTTTCTCTATACTCTGTCTATGTCTGTTCGACTTGAACAAAAAGTTCCACACATTTACCGATCTTATACAATTAGGCATTGCAAATGCAAAAATTTATTTATTTTACTTTAAATTTTAAATTTAGTTTGTCAGTTCTAACTTCTGATATATATTAATATCAATTACACAAAAAATTTTTTTTTTAAATTTATGACCAGCTAAGTATCTAACTAGATAATGCATAGCTAATGTTACAGCATAGAAATATGATTCTTTTGAATAACAAAATTTGGACGAGCACCATTAAATATACTCTAGGAACTCCCGTCAACAATTATTAAGGTAATTTTAATTCGAAACATTTTATAGTCCCTCGATGCGATATACCTTTGTGGGTATATTAACTGTATTAGGTATATTAATTAGGCATTAAGTCCACTAAACCTAGTGAAGCTACAGTTGGCATTTAGCGTTAAACGAAATTATGTAATTGCAAACCCAATATTGGGTAAATTTTTGTGGTCTAACGAAAAAGTATGCAATGTACTTCCTCCGTTGGGTGAGCTTGCGTAAATGAAGTTGCTGCGACACCCTTCGCCTCGAAATGATTTAAGCAAGGGGCATCATGCGCAGTATATTCCCGACTCTTTTTTGTCACAATTACAATCAAAGAAACTAGGTTAGCAATATAAGTTTCCTGAAATGCCTACGCAGGAAAAAAGCTGGCAAAACTTGTTCAGTCTTGCGTCACCTTTATCGTACAACCTCTGTATTTTCACTCAACATTTTTTTTCTTTCCGCTGTTTACTCCACACACTGCATTTCCTGGCGTTTTGAAAACGCAGGTTTGCCCTATAGGGCACTCCTCCAAGGTTCCAGAGCTTGTAAACATTCAAAGCGATAGTACCACATGTATAAACAAAGCTACACCGACAAACTCGTCCTGGAGCATTCTGTAGGTACTGCGTAATTGCGCAGTACTTTTCTGCAGTATTGGTAGCGCAATTAATATAGTTCGCCGCCTCATTGAGCCGCGCCGCAAGTAACATTATTGTAAGAAACATATAGCGTCTTTTTGATTTTGATTTCATAATTCGTTTTATAAAATATTGAATAAAATTTTATATAGGACAACAGCGAATCTATTCTATCTGTGTATCTATCAAAAATCATGAAATTACTGAGAAAATTAATGCTAAATACTTGACCATATGTATAAAGTACACTTCTGTAAACTAAACATTGCCTGAAATGCATATTTGATTCACCTTCATTGCGTTACAGTAAAAAAAAAGTTATTAGTTTTAGGTAAACGGTATTTTTGCAAATTGGAAGTTCAGAACTCGAGGAAAGCCAAAAATGGACAGAAGTTAAGGGATTGCAAATAGTTTTCAAATCAATTTAACAATAATTTATCTAAAAGCACAAAGTCGCAAAAATGTTACTTCCTGAATTATTTCAAGTATAATAGCGATATGCCCATCAGAATTTACAAAGCGGCGTAAGGTATTCTAATAAAGTTAAAGACCCATATATGTTAGTGCCTTTCTGAGGGTCATATTTAGGCATACCAGAGGCCTTATTTTTGAGTACTCAAGAAGCCACATGGTTGCAGAATCTAACAAGAATCAATTCCTAAACAATTAGAAGATTTGCCTATGTTAAATCCCTAGCGTTTTGATAGTCTCCTACATTAATGGGAGCTTTGCAAATGCGAAACGCTAGGAAATTTCTAGACTAAACTTATAAGCAAGTATTTAGCATCGGTTAGAAATATAACCGCCAATTTTTTCCAACATATTCAGCAGAAATCGGACTCTGGACTGACATATACGGATACTATATGTCAGTCTTCTACAATAGAGGGGAAGAGCTATAGTAGACTATAGCACTTCCCCTCCTACGGCTTTTAAAATCATAACAAATTTTAGGAACTAATTAAATTTTTCGTTGCGAAACTGCTCAATCTGCTAAAACTTGACCCCAAATTGTTTAAAGCACCTATTAGTAATTATAACTAACTCAAACCTGAAACTACATTTAAACCGGTCTAGCCGCTTTCGAGTTACACTGTGAGATCAGATGGAAGGGGAGATAGACAAACAGATCATACAAAAACATATGGGAGAGCTTGCGTCCCTTAATAACAATAGTTTCGTATGAGCGTGTTAATGTTTCTGCTCAAGCATAATTAGCATTCTCAAATTCAAAAAACTGAAAATTCGGATGTCCTAGATATACAGTAAGTATTTCACTACTATAAAAATATTCTACGTCTTTGCCATCTTTGTACCCAGTAAAACAGTATACAAAAATTTTGTGAGTATGATTTAGTAACTAGTGCCCTTTTTTTTCTATATCAAATTGAACACAAATAGTAGTTGTTGATTATGCGTTGTACTTACAAGTTAATATCACGCTCCATAGTAAATCATTATGTTTTTTTTCTTAAACTTAGAAAAAGAACAAATTATTTGGAATTCTAGTTCAAATCATTCAGTTTTTCCAGTCGACCATATGCCTCTTCTCCTCCCCAGCAACTTTACGCATTGTAACCTCAGAATTAACTACGGTTGAGTTTACCAATGGTTCTAACACGGAGTATTAAAATACGTACTCGCAAAAGAGAGAAAAATAAAATGTCCATTAATGATATACCGTAGATTTCCGAATAGTGCACCATTTCCAAATAAGACTTTTACCCCACCCTTTGCGGTCAAAATTAGTACCCCATGGGTATTAATATGTAACCCGCCTGCACATGGACAACCTAAAGGTATACCACAGTTGTCATTTTGGGGTCATCGAGGTGAGGCGGAAGGTCATACCTACGTGACCTATCTTAAATTTTTAGGCGAATAAGAAGGGTAATTAATTTAGGAATAAAGTTGCACAGTTGGCTTGACTTTTTGTTTACAATTACTGTAGAAGTTCCTCCCGTGTTATCAAATTGACCCATTCGAATCCTCCGTAGTTGATTTATTGACTCTTTGATGTAGTTGTGCAATAAATGATTACTTAAAAGAACCAAACTAATTCTTGATTCACACTTTGTGTAAAAAACACATCACATGCTGGCTAATTATCAAGTTCTTACGAATTCAGTATTGAATTTGTATTATGTATTGTGGAATAATTATTACTTGATGTATATTTAATTATATAATCGTGGAATGTAAATTTTCTTTTCAAATACTAGGATTTTTTTGTGGCAGAATCGTTGGTTAGTTCAATATAAGAAAATGAACCTACAAATGTAACACTAATATATTAATGTGCTGTTCTATTGCAATTCAATATACGTGACGTGACGTGACGTCAGTCTGTTTGCTGAAAAATACCGAAAAAAGTACAAATTTACCAATTGTTTTTGTCCTATAAAAGTACCCTGTTTTGTACCCTTGTAAATGTGAAGTATGCAATCACAAAAACAAATGAACAAAATACTAGACTGAACAATTTTGCGACAAATTGTTGAATCTTAATAGCACTTTCGTACGCTTAGATTATCAACCACATTGTCCTTGATGAATTTCTTCTCTATGTCTAAAGCTAGTTCGTAGATATTCCTTTAGAAAACTTTTCTTTTTTTTTTTTGTAATTTAGCAATACCAGCCGCAGCCCTGTCTTTACGTCCGAAAACATTTGAGTCAGGAACTTCAATTCTAGAACCGTTCTCAGTCACACTCACTACTTAGATTGACCCACAGGTATTTTGAACATTGTACCGTCTCAACGTAAACACACAAAGAATGCCTTGGTGTTTGTGGTATATTCACACAAGACAGAGGAATGATCACGACGGATCCAATACACTAATTCTCCCTAATTCACTAAGTAATTTTATTCAACTCAAAAGTTGCAAGTTAAAAGAAAGAGAAGGGCTCAAATCTCTAATCTAAAGTTTACCTAGGTAATGGGGGTGGCATAAACGCTAATGCATGAATTCTGCAACTCTAAATCGTTAAGTCGTAAATTAAATGTCACGCCATATATTACACCATCTTATCCTAAATATTGACTTTGGGCATTATAGCGAAATAAGTCATCGACTGCTGCTTCACTTGGCCTTGAGTCGACTGCGCAACGAATACCGTGGTTCTGCTGATGCGGGAGGGTCGGCGTAGAAAAAATAGCTGACGGCGGAATCCTCGCTCCTGCAGGAACTATTGGAGATACATTTGAAAGAGTTGTCTCAGATGTTGGAGACCCATGTTGTAATGTATATGCTAAAAGTATATTAATTATTGGCAAATGTAATCTTACTTACGTCAGTATAGTACATTAGCATTGGCACGAGCCAAGTCTAACCACTTATGCACAAAAGCGTTAGTGTCAAAACGTCACTCGTTAATTGAGGTTAGGATAAATCCTGTGGCGAGCCGTTTGCAATTAACGAGTACTTTACGATTAGCCGAAAGCAATTAGCAGACCTGGTATAAATATGAGAGTGGAAACTTATGTAAAATCACTTCACTTTTACCAGTCTTAATAAACGATTCTATTAGAGACCCAAAACATTACACATGTGATCCTTGTCCGATTGGTGTACCAAATGATGGCGGCCCTTGAATTATGCTGCTTTGGAAATTTGTGTGCCTTGGCGTACCGGCGGCGGGTGGTTTTGCTGTCTAGCACGCGGCCGGCGTTTCAACTGTTGAGCCATTTTTTGAAACTTTGTTGTCCTTTAGCCTTGGTAGGATTTGTTCAGCAAGACGTTTCAGTAACTGGCCATTGACATCGAACTTGAGACTGGAACCAGTTGACTGTCAATGACTGGGGCTGACCACATCAGAACTTTTTTAGGAAAGGTTTTGAACCATACTCTTTGTCCCACTGCAAAGTTCACGTTGACGTTGTTTTTTTTCAAAATGCTGCTTTTGACAATCCTGAGACTTCCTCACTTCTGTCCTTGGGTCTAGGAGCATAAGATCTATCAGCGTCCTGAGTTTACTCTCTTGTAAAACTTCGCTCGGAGAAGTCGTTGCATGAGGAGTGACACCATCTTACTTACTTAGTGACACTTATCACCATCAAGGGTATTAATAGCTTTTTTGAAAGTTTTGATAAATCTCTCCGCTTCTCTATTTGAACGTGGATTGTAAGCGGAACTAGCTGATTGCATAATTCCAATAGATGAGAGAAAGTTTTTAAATTCCTCGGAAGTAAATTGTGTTCCGTTGTTTGAAATGATTGGTTCTGGAATACTGAATCTGCAAATAGTTTATCTAATTCTTGAAATTACCGCTTGGCTTGTAGAGTTACAACTGAAGTAATAAACCTTAGGCCATTTGGAGTATGCCTTGACAATGATCATCCACATCCGGTTTAGAAATGGGCCTGACAAATTTACATAAAGTTTCAATCACGGCCGGTCAGGGAACTCACCATGGGGTAGCGGTGCGTTGGCGGACTCGGGCGGATCTTTAAGCATTTCTCTCATTTTTTTTCATACTTCTTCAATGAATGTGTCTATGCTAGGTCAACACACATATTACTGCAAAATATCCTTCATTCTCACGTGATATCCGATTCATCGCCTCATCGCCCCGGATTCATCGCCTCATCGCCCATGATTCATCGCCACAACAAAGTAACTCTATTTCTCGCCGAATTAGGCTATTTTAAGACTTTTTTTGGAAAATTTTGTACTTTGATATTTTTTATTGTATCGCCTCGCCCATCGCCTCACCTAGCTAACCCAATTTCTCGCCGAATTAGGTTTTTTAAGACTTTTTTTGGAAAATTTTGTACTTTAACATTTTTCATTGTATCGCCTCACCCATCGCCTCACCTAGCTAACCCAATTTCTCGCCGAATTAGGTCATTTTAAGACTTTTCTGATTGATTTAAAAATCACTTTGATAAAAATCAAGAGTACTTTGGCGTTTAGGAAAAAATGACCTAATTCGGCGAGAAATTGGGTTAGCTAGGTGAGTGAATTTGTTTTAGGAGCTGGTCCACAGATTCCTGGAAAATTGCTGGTGAGAAGGCGATGCCTTGCGGAAGTACGTTGTACCTGTAGAGTCTTGACAACTTACTCACAAATAAAAATTCCTTGCTGGAATTGTCCAATTTCTTTTGATGGAAGGCATCTGGCCCGTTCAAACGAGAGAACGTTTTCTCTCATGTCATGACAGAGAAAAACGCTTCAAGTTGTCTAGTGGAGAGAGATAGAAGTTCTTAACCACTAGACAATCTCGGCTGACTAGTGTGAAGTATAGCAATAAATGAATGACTTGCTTGCCTCGAGTAAAATTTTTTTTTTTCGAGTTTGGTTTTTTCCGGATTTCATTGATTGAAGAAAAAATTGATGGCGCAGCGACACTGGAGACGCTTCGCTCCTATTGGGTTCTCATCGCAATTTTAGAGGCAATGCTAGCTCAGCTTAAAGAAGTGCTAAAAAATTAATATAATTAAAATAAGTCAGGAAAAATAGTGTCCTTAAATCAAAATAAAAGAATTCTCTTAAGAATCGCTTTGTAGAAAAAATATGAAAGTTATTATAATAGATTGTTGCTGTTTTTGATTTCCAGAGGACATTATTAAAGCAAATCACATCGAAGCGGCTTCAAATTTTATGTATCTATAAAGTTAAGAGTTTTTTTTTATTGCAAACTATATGAAGACATTCCTCCGCAGTCAACAGAGTTCAAATTAAAGTAACATTTTAATGAATGTTTAACTAGAAACAGAACCTAATGTAAAGTATAGAAAAATCACTGCAGCGTGTGCGTTTATAATTGTAAGTTTGAAATTCACAAATTTCATTAAGAAAAATAGGGAAGAAGTGACACTGGAGTTGTTTTCCACCTACTTGAAAGGTGGGACACTATTCAGATATCAAGCAACGCAAAAAAAACACTTCACACATTTTCAACTAATAATTGAATAAAATTTAAGAGAGTTAGGTTAAGGTTTCGAAATTTCTTTAAAAAATACTAGCAAACTTGTCTGGTCTTGGGGAATGAAAATGTTTTCAAGTAATGTGTTCATACCTGCAGGATAGTAGCTATGAAATTGTGCAATTTCCAATTTCTTAGATTTTGTAAAACTTGAAAGTATAGTAGTATTGCGTTTCTAAAGTATTTTAAAATGTGCCTTGCAGAAGCTTTGGTAAAGTAGCGTTCTGGAGGTTAGATTTGCTTTAGAGTTAAAATAGGATTTAATTGTGAGTTAAAAAATTACAGTAATGAAACGAGGCAATCAGAATTAATTAGATTCAGGCCGGATTCAATTATCTTATGTACTCTTCATTTTATTCAATATTGCAAGTAGGTGCAGCACTGTATCACTATTTATTTGTCATTTTGTAATACTGTTATTAGGTTATATGCATATTTCCGCCCGGTATTAAATTCAATTAAAATAAAAATTCGTCCTAAAATCATAGGTCGGCTTTAGCTGTACCGCAGGTCATAGCTAAACGGCAGAAAACTACCGTTCAAAATATTTAAAAGAATTTTTTTAACGTTACACATAAGTATGATACATTGACTTGTTTTTTTAACTCCATAAGCTCGTACCACAATTAATTGATTATGCCCGCGCTTATTCTCCTTTTCAGTACTCTAATTTATTTTTCCTTGCTGGAGTTGTGTTGCTTTCAGCAGCATCTAACCTGACGTCACAAATTTAAGGGAGGAAAAAGTATTTAACACTGAGTTTGATAAGATTCAAACAAACTTCTTGAAATTTCTAAACTTCCTAAATAGTTTTTTTTTTCCAACAACTAAACTAGCTATGTTTAACCTTCATCTATTAAGCATTGTTGTTCTTTCAAGCTGTAGACTTAGCTTGGGTGGGCTTCCAGTGTACGACTCGAATTCGAGTAAGTTTATTGCACAATATTGCCGGATTACAATTTGTGTCGACAACTTGGAAGGCATTGAATACACACAGGTAACGTTAAATTGCTCAGGTTGAGATATTTTAAACTCATTTTTCTTCGGATAGTTTTTAGAGCACATGACTGCATACTTGAACTACCGATCCATCTTGGAAAATTTACCGAAGGATTTTCAGCACAAGTACACAAGAGGATTACACGTATTACTGAGGATAAAACTCAGTGATATGGGCGATTCTACTGCAAATCTTACTATTCCTGAAAAAATTGGAAACATTAGAATTGTAGATTTGAAACTCGGGGGGAGTGGTGTTGATGACTATCCAGCAAAACCGGTTGATGGTTTCGTTTACAACAATTCAGTTGTAGAATATTCTGAAGTGGAAGCGAATTACTTAAAAGACTTTTCACAACTAATTGGCCTAGTGGTCGAAATTATCGGCCATACAGAAGTAAGAAACAAACTATCTACTAATCATTTTAGATATCATAAATATTAAACTCTGAACTGTTTAGGTCAAAAACAGACTCTCGTCTGTCTTGGTCGACAATATTGCAAAAGTCTTGACATCTTGTGTCATTTTTGATGGGGAAT